>CATIWF010014982.1:0-11704 GCA_949630135.1 Balakata baccata | reverse complement strand
GGCTGATTCTGATGGGGAGGAGGGCGTGGACCATGAACCAATGGCTGAAGAACAAAATCAGGTGACTTTGCTCTTTTTTTAGTTGTGTTTAGCTACTTTTGAGTCCCATTTAGCTACCAAGGTTGTTGAGCATTGTATTTCTTTCTTTTTTTATTTGATGTCCTATTAATTATTTATGAGCAGGAGCTTCAAAGTTTTGCCTCCGAAAATATTGCAAGCAGTGCAGGTTATGATAGTAAACAATTTGAAGGGAGGAATCCTGCTCATCCTCTGGGCTGTACTCGTATCCCCGGGAAGGGCAGTCCTTTCTTGAAGTTGTGCCTGATGAGCCTGTGAAAGGATGCTTCTAGTTGCTCTTAGATTCATGTACCCCTGTTGACCCTCCAAGCATGAAGGCTAAATATGAGGAATGTACTATCACTGTTAGTCCTGTTGCAAAAAACGTGGCTGTATATCGTCCAAACCGAACCTGCAAGAAGATAATACCAAGCATCAAAAGGGGTGCAACAGAAAAGGATGTTGTAGACATGGCTCGGCAACTCAGCCTGGGTCCAATGGCTGTTTCCACATTGAAGAAGCCCAGGAAACGAGCTCGTCGAACAAATACAGGTTAGAGCACAGGAATGACTGCTGAAAATTCCAGATATGATTGAGCCATGTTTGGTTAATTGCAGCTTCTTTTTGTATCTGTAAAAATTAGTTGAATAATCTGAATTAGCTATATTTCTTTTGCTGGGATGACATCAACCCAATTAACAAATGAGCATGTGGAGTCAAATCTCAAGAACTGAAGCAGCAGGAAAATTGGGACGTCCGGGCTTGCCGTCTCTTTATCGCTAACTCCCTACCCGTTGGGGCATTTTTCCCCCCGGTCTTCATTTGTTGTAAATATGTATATAGTGAAATACAGCAAGTAGATATAAGTGGGGCCGGCTCGATATTTGCTCTTGAGAATTCTAAAATTATATTTTAAATTTTGTTTATTTAATTGATTTATTTTTTAATTTTTTATAAACAATTTTTTCCGAATCTGCTTTTAGAAAAAATATTTATTTACATACTTTTATAAAAAAAAAAAGCTTTCTAAATTAAAAAAAAATTAAAAATATAATTTTTTTCCGAACAATGGTAATAAGCTGGCTGTATAGATGACATATTGCTTGTGGATTCTGCTAATCCCGAATTGAGTGGAATGATTGCCAAGATATAAGCTAAGAGTATGACAAATCTAATCTTGTAACTTCAAGTTTTTTAAACTAGATTACCAACTAAAAAATAAAATTTGTTCGTGGCTCAATTCCGAATTGCAATAATTTGTCTCTAAAATAATGTGTCCAATTTTTTTGTTCTTTTTGTCAAAATCTGGTTAAATTTAAACAGTTTTTAACTTCTAATAAGCATAATGGAGTGATATGGAGTTTAGAGGCAGACTTAAAAAGTGGCGTATGGGGCATCACCACCCTCAAATTAAAGAAACAATGTCAAAATTTTTATTTGAAAATTTTCAAAAATGTAGAAAAACTCATAAAATATTATATCATTACCACAGTTTTAACTTTTTCTCAAATCTATTAAAAGCACCTGAAAATATTACATGAAAATATTACAAGAATTTTTAAATTCGAAAAGTTGCATGAAAATATCCCAAAAAGTACAAATACAATATATTTATAGTATATCTTAGATATACCTAATTTGGTATCTTTAGGAATATATTGAATATATCATTGTTTGGTATACCTTAACAATACTCTAGATACATTTTGTGAATATCTTAAAAATTACTTAGAAATACTTTAAATATACATTAAGTATACTTGAAAATTACTTGAAAATACCTTTGATATTACTTGGAAGCATCTTGGTAGACCCTGGAATACCAACGGGAGAAGAAGAAGATATTAAGAATGTATGCGAAAAATGTTAGTTTAATATTCAAAATCATTAATTAAAAAATTTCTTAATTACAAGAAAGAATATAAGTGTGGATAGATTTTTGTGAATTTACAATGATAAACAAGGCATCATATTGAAACTGAAAATGTTTTCTTTTTGAGTTGTTGAATGGAAGAATCTTCTGATAACAAAATTTGTGAGGAGATTAGATTAATAATGAATGAGAAATAAACTAAAATGGTTTTACTTCCAGTTGTTTGCGGTCCCATAATTTTATATGGCCTTGCTCGGTCAACAAAAATACTTTCCTTCGTATATTACTGTCCTCCATCCTCGTTGTAACTCTGGTGACGAATTCGTACCGTCTAATCTCCTTTCTCTTTTTGGCTACTCTCGAACTCCCTTCACACGGTGTCGTCAATGCTTCTCTATCATTCACGACTCACTACATATCTCAGCCATGAAAGCCTGAAAAGGAGGAATTTTTTTCTCAATCTAAAATTGTTCATAAAATCAAGAATCTTTTCCCATCCATTACAGGTATCAATTGATGATAGAATCCTAGACTTTTGTCGAACGATGGATTTTGAAGATTGATGAATTAAAAAAAATTTAAGTCGTATCCAACTTTTTAAAAAATATTAGTTTTTACCATTTAGACTACTGCAATGATTTTTAATCCACTTATCCTTATGAACTTCATTTTTGATCCACTTTATCATCCGTACAATTTGTAAAACCGAACATATGGTATCTTGTTTATAACATAATACCATTGAACAAATCAAATATTTTTTTTTATCACGTCAACATTATAGAATTCTATGTATTTATTACGAATTACATAGGGATAAAATGAATAAAAAAGAGTTTATATGACTAAATAGGCTAAAAATTATTACAAAGAGCTAAATGGTAAAAACAAATATTTTCAAAAGACTTGATATAACTTAATCATTAAACAATAGCCGAAATTATATAACGGTGTAGTCATCGCTTCTCCCCTATCCAATATAGAATTTTTGAAAATAATTTTAGTAAAATTGATAAGATTTTCGGTAAAACTAAAAGGAAAAAATATTAAACATATTTTTGTAATTAAAAAGGTAAGTGTAGGTTTATAGTAAAATTTCCTCATTTTTATTTCTTTAATTTACCCCGCCTTTCTCAATTTTTTATTTCCTTAATTAAGTTCTACATCTCCTGATGTTTGAATTTAGAATAAAAATATATAAATTTCTCTCTCCTAAGTTGAATTCCTAGTTATGCTACTTATAGTCAACACTCTATCTATCTATTTATTTATCTATACATTAAAAGGGGTGGAGGCTAGGATAATATCTTTGCCAAAATAACCTTACGAAAAACGGGTCATTTATCACTTAATAAAAAACTCATAATTATCCTCCTCCTCACCTGTATGCTTCTATTCATCTCAATGGTTTTGTGCAACAATCAGAGGTGACAGCGGTACGAATTTTATATACAACCGTTTAATATGAATTTGATTAAATTCTAACCAGTAATTCTATTAGAATTTTAGAACAATTATATATAGAAGTTTTCTGATATTTACTACTCCATAAATCTGATTATATATATATAATTTATTAAATACAATAATATAATTAATTATTTTTTACGTGTTATTAACTTAAAAATATATTAAAAATTAAAAATATAATTTTTCCATCCAAACAAAGAATATTTAAATTTCATTATTTTAATATTATTTTTATATAATATAATAAATTATTTTAATTAAAATATATTAATTTTTTTTATTTTATTTAATTTTGAAGTAATTTATAATATATTATTTGTAAATTTTTATTTTAAATTTTTTTAATAACAAATGAATAATTAAATGAGTTTGGTTAATTAAATAGTTAATACTAATCCGGTTTGAACAGGTGATAAGGGTATATATATTCTGAGTTCGAGTTGGACACCGGTTGTAGCTTCTTAAGCAAACGTGCTCCACCCAAAACCAAACCCTGCAGAACTTCTCTTACACTCTCCGCCGCCCTCCTCTTCTTGATTTTCAGTCACTGGTTCGTAATCGAGCGGATTTGAGAGGTATTTTGCCGGAGAATCATCGGTCGAAGATACAACACATAGCCTTTGCATCGTTGCATCGGCTAAGATACGATGTCCCAATAACCAAAAAAATCGGGTTTCATCAGGTTCCTTTTTTTTTTTTCTTTATTTGATTACAAGTCATGATTTTTCGTATTCGGATATTGTTGCTTGATTGGTGCTAATTTAGTGGCAGACATGGAGACCTAGCTTATGTTTTTTTTAATACCATTATAGTCCAATTTCGGATTAATAATCCGAGCTGTGTGAACCTATATGGTGGATTTCCACTATTTCTAAAAGAAGATGAGAGCAAAGGAAAGAAAAATGGCGGACTCAGAGCTAATTAGGGAAGAAAGAGGGCTGAAGAGGTGTTGGATGTTGCGACGCTTGCTGCCAATGGACAACCGTTTGAGGCGATTCGTCCAAATCTCATTTGTTTCTGTCTTCCTTCACACCACTTCTTTATTTCTTTTGTTTATACCTCTGTTTGTCTCTGATTCATGTCTGCCAATGAGAGAGAGATTAAGAATTTGAAACCCTAAAATATAATTTGCTTGAGAATTTTTAGTCTGATTTGACAAAGAAAGAGAAGAACTTGAAGCGTGAGGTATTTTGTTGATTTCATGTCGCCGCTCCTTCGGCTCCAATCTTTGAAGCTTTTGGAGCACGGGTAACATGGTGGATTGCTCCCTTGGTTTGCTTCATAGTTTTTTGGGTTTTCCATAGTTTGCTATCATTAGAATGCTGATGATAAATTGAGCAAGAGTAGATGGAGTGACTTTAATGCTGAAAAATGAGGGAGTTCTCTATTTATGTGGTTCATTTGCCCTTTGCAGTTGAAGCTTTGCTACATTCCTCTAATAACAGAAATGAGTGGCCGCTTTCTCTAACAATTATATTGGCAAATTGTTGTAAGATATAATACAATAGGAAGTTGAACCTCCATTTTACAAGGTCTGATTTGAATGTTTTATTGTGCAATATATGCTTTATATTTCATGTTAGATAAACAATAACATTCATTGACTTTGAGGTTATCGTCTGTATTTTCCTTTCATATGTTGCACCTGTGTAGTAATAGTTGCATATTATTACTATAATGAACCATGCACGAATCTGCACTTCAGAGAATTAATATTTTATTTTTGTTAGCACATGGGTTCTCAGCACTCTATTCCTAATCTATTTGTTATAAGGCACAATTACTTGGTATTTAACATTAAAAATATATGGATGCATCGTTGCCCATTTTTAGGGTACTACCTTTCTTCTTATCTTTTTCTTAGGGGAAAAAAAGATTGTGGTTGAACATTTCTTGCTGGAGTTTGCAACTTCCTTCAATTAGATTTTGAGTACTGTGATAATATTTATATTCCAGATAAAATCTGTTATCTTTTTCAAAATTATTTTGGAATGATTTGAGCTGAAAAAGAAAATGGCATCTCTCATCTTTTTAATTTGTGATAAGCTTTCAGAAATGTCCATTTCAAGCCTTAAAGTTTGATTATTTGCTTAAAATAGTCACTTTTTGGGTTATAGAAATAATTTGAGAATGTTACTATGCTTCAAAAACTCAAATCTATCAGCATGAAGAATGAGTCTTAGTAAAATTGTGCATGATTAGCAATCAACACATGGGATTTTCATCAAGGACTTACTCTTGGTTATATTTCTATTTTGCAGTGCCTGGAATTCGGGGAAAGACTATGGGAAGATAAGGATGCAGTATCCAGACTAATATACATGGAGTTCAGTGTATAAGTTCAACTTTTGACAAGTTTATCTATTTTTAGATGGGGCCTTTAATTCGCATGCAATATATAGAACATTTATTAGTTTTGTGTTTCAATCCATAACCAAGAAGAATCCAGGACTTGTGAGTAGGATGGCCTCAATCCTATAAGATGGGAGAGACAGTTGAGAGTTAAATCTTATATCCATCGAGAAATAATAACCAGACTTAATTTGATTAAAAAAAATCTAGATCATATTTAATTAGTGTTTGGTAGATGTCGGGTACTTACAACTGTTGCAGTTGTTACTATAGTTATGTCTAAGATGGGATAAGACTAAGCTTCTATACTTAGCATATTCATAGGAATTGGATAGCAAATAGCAAGTTTATTGGTAGTTATCATTACAAAGTTGAGTTCAATTAATACAAATGTAAACCCAATTGAATATAGGAGGAATTTTAATGGCTGTGATGAGCAAGTATTTGTTTAGGCTCTTGAACTTTAGCTGAAATGTTGCTTGATAAGCTGTATCTTCTGTTGTTTCGGCTAAATTTTTACTTTATTTGTGTCAACTATGGGCATACTGAGGTTACCCTGATATTTCATGGTGATTTGCTGTCTTTCATTTCCAAGTGGGATTCATTTTATAAGTGCATCTGAATTTTGTATCTAATCTCTTAGGATTTGTTACACATTCTATTTATAGGTTTAAATCTGTCCATTTTAATGCTAGCGTTTCAGAAATATTTCATGTATTGAGAATTGGTATATGTTATTTCCACAGCACATTAGCTTTTGCACGACCTACCTTTTCCTTCCCAATCGATTACTTGATTACTCTCCATAATTTTTCTAGAAAGTAATAAAATCATGAGATTGCCTCTAGAACTATAAGATAAAAACCCAAGTATAGCAGTTCGCAAATTCTACAGAAAAAAAGAGAAAAAACCTATATGGATATGGTTCAGGATAGAGCAAAAATGAAGAGAAGTCATTGATTGCATGTATAAACCTTCAAAAGTTTAAAGAAATTATAAATTACATGATAGCGGTAATTGTTAGTTTCTTAAAGTGTAATTGCTAATTGGTGTTTAGACTCGAGGTTTATAGGTATTCGGGAGTCAAATCAGAAGATAGCAGTTAGCCGCTAGAAAAAGTAGAGCACTACATCACCTTTCCTGTAAACAGAGAGCTCCGCCTGAAGGTAAAAGAGAAAAATGTAATCTTTTGGTTATCTCCGATTGATCCGCTTCCAATTCATGTTCTTTTGAAGTTCAAATTCAATATTTATATGGTAAATATGATTCTTGCAGTATGCCAAATACGTAAAATATAATTAGTTTAGCTGAATAGATATGCCTTTTGCCCTGTGCTAATATGGGTTGTTCTGTTTCTTTCTTTCTCTCTCTTTTTCTTTTCCTTCTATTTGCTGCAGTTATGAGAACCTTTTTTGATGAATTGGGTGTTTCGTATTCTATGTTATTAAGCATCTGGTTATCCAAAATAACTTGTTGTCCTATCATAAACCGCGGTTTTCACATGGGTCGGCATTTCTCAAACCCCAGTACGGAGGATATTGTTTTCCAAGCAATTTGTGCAAATCTCAAACATAGGAGATGGAATTTCTTAGAGCAAGTGTCACCCAATCTCACTTGTTCGTTAGTGAGTCGTGTTGTTTGTGAGTTTCAAAACTCGCCTCAATTAACTTTAGAATTTTATCGGTGGGTTGTAGATAAAAGGAGTGTTTTGCTCTCTGTGGAGTCTTCTTGCAGTGTAATTCATATTTTGGTTAAGTTGAAAAGATTTGAGGATGCCATGTCTCTTATGTGGAAATTGATGAGTGTAAATGGAAAATCCCCTCTGGAGGTCTTAGATGCATTGATTTATAGTTACAAAACATGCAATTCCAGCCCAGCTGTTTTTGATGCATTGGTCCGGGCTTGTACTCAATTTGGGGTGAGTGAGAGTGCTTATGAAGTGATCAAGAAGCTGCAACTGAAGGGTTTTTGGGTTTCTGTTCATGCTTGGAACAACTTTTTGAGTCACCTCTTGAAGATGAATGAGATTATTAATTTCTGGAAGGGCTATAAGGAGATGATTTCTTATGGATATGTTGAAAATGTAAATACTTTCAATTTGGTTATATCTGCTCTTTGTAAGGAATGCAAATTGTTGGAAGCAATATCAATGTTCTATCGAAGCTTGAAGCATGGTGTTTGGCCTAATATTGTTACTTTTAACATGATCATAGATGGTGCTTGCAAGATGGGTAACATGCATCTCGCCTTGAAACTCCTTAGCAAGATGGAAGTCATGTCTGGGTACTTGGTTAAGCCTGATGCTGTAACCTTTAATTGTCTTATCAATGGGTTTTGCAAAATTGGGAAACTAAATATGGCAGAAGAAGTTAGAAATGCAATGGAGAAAGATGTTAAGGCTAATGTTCGGACCTATGCAACCTTGGTAGATGGGTATTCACGAGCGGGGAGTTTGGAGGAAGCATTTAGGTTATGTGATGAAATGGTGAAAAAGGGATTGATACCAAATTCTATTATATACAATTCAATCATCCATCAGCTTTCCATGGAAGGAGATATGGAAGGAGCTTCTTTGTTGTTACTGGACATGATTGATAAGAAGTTAAACCCCGATCGATTCACATATTCTATCCTCATCAAGAGTCTTTGTATAAATGGTCATGTCAATCAAGCTCTTAAATTTCATAACAAGATTCTTGAAAATAATGTATTTGTTGGAGATGCATTTTCGCATAATATTCTTATCAATTACTTGTGCAGAAACGATGATTTATCGGGAGCTAAGCAATTGCTGGCCACCATGTATGTTCGTGGATTGGTTCCTGATGCTGTTACATTTGGCACTTTGATCGATGGGCTTTGCAAAGAGGGCCATGTTGAATCTGCTGTTTGGGTCTACGAGAAAATGATTAGTACTGGGGAGAAACCTAATTTGCTAATTTACAATTCTGTTATAAATGGTTTATGCAAGGGGGAATCATTGGATATTGTGAGACTTCTGGTAGATGAATTGCAGAGGATGGATTTAATTGATGTCATAACTTATAACACTCTGATGAATGCGTATTGCAAGAGTGGGAAAATTGATGAGGCATTTGCTTTGTCTTCAGAAATTAGAAATGCAGGAATTTTACCTAACCATGCCACGTATAACACATTGATAAATCTTCTATGCAAGCTCGATTGTCATCAACAAGCTAGAGAACTAATGGAGACAATGGCCATTCGGGGTATGATTCCTGATCATATAACATATACAATTCTTATAACAAGTTTCAGTAAGAATTTCAGTGCTGCAGAACTTATTAAATTGCATGACGATATGGTGCTCAGGGGAGTAGTTCCTGATAAACAGACATATAGAACCATAGTTAGTCCACTTCTAAACTAGAAGAAGGTATAAAGGCCTCAGTTCAGTTTTGCAAAATGAGCTTCAACTAAAAAGTGTGAAGTTCATATCATTTAATTTTCAGTGTTTGCACTCTAGTTAAGATGTTTATGAGTTTTTTCTGATAAAAGTTTTGGTTGCATGTAATCAGTACTTAGCAAACTGAATATTCAGTGCTTAGTTTTTTCTATACTGTCCACAGAATGTATGACTGTATGAGCACCTTTCCCCCAATCAATGCAAAAAAGCCTGATTTTTTTCAAAGTTCAATGATGAATTATCAGACATTATGACCTGTTATTATTGTTGATTTGGTTTGCTAGTGATTCTTCTTGTACTGGTCCTCAAATGGCCCGAGTCTAATCATGTGAAAAATGAAAAAGTTGGTATGACAGCTTTTTACAGTTAGCCTATGAGGTGAAGTACTAATCTGTTAATGTTGAAGTTGATAAAAGAAATCTTCCTAAATTAAGATCAGTTAATTGCCCATATGATCATGCAGCTCCAAATTTTTGTTATGGTGCCATGGAAAATCACTGAATATGACATATTTTCTTGTGTATGAAACTTGTCTAATCTTATTATGCAGACAAGGAAGATTTTACCATGAAACCACATATTTAATTTTACTATCACTGCAGTAAAAACTTCTTGCCAGTATCTTAGTCGCATAGCCACATATGACTTTGTCTATCAATGGGCAATCTATTGATCAACAGAATGCCTCATTATGTCTTAATGACACTGATTTGGAAACAGAGGAGGAGGATGAATTTGAGAGAGAGGGTGGAGATATGGATGAAGACGAGGAGGAAGATTTGGATTTCAATCCTATCTTAAAGGGAACACCTTCACCTGAAGCTTCTTCAAGTCTTAGCTCTGAAGTTGAAGGTTAGGATGGTAATTCGTCGAAAATAACAGCAGGTGAAGTACAAAACTATGCTGTTGGAGATTATGAGCATGGGGAGGAGGTTGTGATGCAAAATGCAGTTATTTCTGAGAGTGAAAAAGGACCTCAAAGACCCTTCATGGAAAACCTAAGAGGAAGAAATCTGATTCCATCTCTCAAATTGTGAAGGAAAGTATGCAACAGAATAAGAATAGCTTCAGCCAACCTGATGATGATGATGCTATTTGGAAGCGCACTAGGGCTCGATATTCACTTGCAAGTTTCACCCTTGATGAACTTGAGACTTTCCTTCAATAAACTGATGATGACGATGATCTTCATAATGTTGATGATGAAGAAGAGTACAGGAAGTTTCTCGCAGCTGTTTGACAGGGTGGAGATGGCGATGGTCAACCTGCTCAAGATATTGAAAATGGTGATGACGAAGATGAGGATAGTGATGCAGATTTTGAAATAGAATTTGAGGAGCTGCTTGAGAGTGATGTTGATGACAGTAAGAGGGACGAGGATCGAAAAGTAGAGTATGAGAGAAGTGGTCGACGGCCGGAAACTAGGCAGAATTGAGGGCAAAAGGTCTCTGCTGAATATAAAAAGGAACTCTTAGAACAGACAAAAAGGCCGTTACGTGCCCTTTTACCGATATTACCAAATGGAGCAGTTGCTTCGATTCCTACTGCTACTGGGAAAGTTTTGATGCCTGAAACTGCCCCCATCTATCTTTCTTCTGCTGGAGAAGATTTAATAAGTGGATTCACTCTGCAGCAAATAGGCCAGTTGCATTGTTTGACATACGAACATGTTCAACTTCCTATTCAATTGTTTTCTCTTTGCATTCTTGATCCTTCCAGGCAACAGATTGCCTCTCAGGTTCAGGGATCTTTGAGAAGCTTCATAAACGGGATGAAGTAGTAGCCTGCAGAAATGTGCCATATCCGGGTATTTGCTTTCACCCTCCATATATTTGCCCATCAGTAACAGATGAAGTCTCCAACTTTAACCTACAGCGCTCCAAATCATCCTCTACGCCAATCATATAAATGCCACTTCCACAATCCACAAAACAACCCCACAACTAAGGTAAAAGGTGATCATCTTTCTGTTGGACAGATTAGGTCCTCACAAACCTCTAGCTCCTTTTGGGTACCCTTCGTGAGTGCTCCGGTGCTTTCAATTGATGTAGCTCCACTTAATATGGTTGCAAGATACATGGATGATATTTTCAATGGTAAGATATTTAAAATCAACCTGGCTATTTTGTATTTATTTTCTTACTCTTACATCAATTTTAACTTTAAATGCCTTTCTGTTGATATTTAATTTGGCTGCTGTCCAGGAGTATCGACAACGGCATTTGGATTCTAGCTGTGATACTTGGAATGAGAAGGAACCACTTTTTCGTGTTCCTCATTTTCCAGCATTAGTTACGGCAAATGGTGAAGCTTCAAAAGGAAACATGCCACCTGCTACCAGTACAGTGCCATCCATGCCTGGTCAACAACCACCTAAGAAGACATTGGCCGCTTCAATTGTTGAAAATGCCAAGAGGCAATCAGTTGCTTTAGTCCCAAAAGATATTAGCAAGTTAGCAGAAAGGTTTTTACCGCTGTTGAATCCAGCACTATTTCCTCATAAGCCACCCCCTGCAGCTTTTGCA
>CATIWF010014951.1:0-15163 GCA_949630135.1 Balakata baccata | reverse complement strand
CCAAGAAACTACATAGTTTGCTCTCAAGAGCAGAAAAACGAAATGGATCACTCATTGTGACCCAACTATAACAAAGAGATGGCTATTTAGGCATAGCTCTCGGATCGATTTCCAGGTAGGGTTTCACTGGAACCCATGACTCTGATACCATGTAAAGAAACGAGAATTGAGAGAAATCGATTATTTCATTGATAGGAGAAAACCCTATATATACAACTCTATGAATATAAAATAGGAAACAAATATAAAAAAAATAGGAAACAATACTAACTAGGAAATAAATCTCTACCTATCTCTAATTACCTAAATCATACTAATTAAAAATATTATTCCAATATCTTCCAATATCTCACAACAATAAGGAAACTAATTAGTGTTATCTGACTTACTTTGCATCTTACAAATATCACACAGAAGGGAATACAACTCTTCCAAGACAAAGCAGAATAAGCAAAATTGGCTTAATTTATTTTTAAGCTAATATAGGAGACACTTACAAGGTCATGTGCTTGTCGTGCTAACAAAACCTTTTCAGTACACAAACTCAATGCATTATCTTGATTTGCCTCAATATCCTTCCTCATTCTCTCAACAGCAGCATCCTCTTCAATGTTACTGTTATTATAATTAATGCCATTCCCTCTCTTTGAGCTTTGTGCTGCCAATCCTAAACAGTATTTTGTTTGCTGCCTGGTCTGGTTTATCATCGCTTCCACCCATACAAAAAAGAACATATACAAATAAAAATATGCGTAGTAAGAGCGGAGAAATGGTAAAAAAAAAAAAAAATACAAACATATCATTAAATCAATCACTGAATATGTAGATGTAGGTAGCTTGGTAGGTAAATTGCTGTGAATATATTTCTACATTTAAGTGCACAGCTAACAGATCAGCAACTAAAACACCAAATCCAAAAAGATCAGAACTTTTACAGTACATACGCATTTGAAACGCACAAACATTCATGCATTGCCTTAAAAATGCTAATAAAAACATTTATAATTAAATAACATCATAACAGAACTAGACAAAAAAATAACATAATTTCACAACTTACGTACATGCATACATGTAAATGTAAAACAATTGACCAATAAACTTGAAAAGAAATAAATTTAAAAAGTCTTATTATGTATAAAAACACCATGTTTGAGAGAGAAAGTTGCTGAAAAAATCAGTGAAACCCTAATACTAAAGTTCAAAATTTCCATTGGCTGAAAAGTGACAAAAAAGAAATAGACGAACGTATATGAATGCAGGCTTACAATGGGATCTTTCGTCGAGTTCTCTGATAGTATTGAGAAGTCTTTGAAGCTCGGCTGGTAATGTACTTGCATCTATTCAAATTTATATATGTAAAAAAAGATGCAATAAATTAAGCACACAACAAAATTCACCCAAAGAAAAATCTGAAAAATGAGCAAGAAATTTGGGAACGTACACTCTAGGTAGTCGTCGACGTACACTCCGGTTCGGGCGATTGCCATTTTTCTGTGCCTTGTTTTCTGATTCTAGGGATTTGCTGTGAGTGGGATTTGTGTGCTGTGATTAGCGGGGAGAGAAAACGGAAGGAAACGGTGTCGCTTGTTATTATTTTTGTCCTCGAGGAATTTATCAAATGGGATATTCGGTTTTGACCGTTGGGAACGCGGGGAATTCAGGTATGGTTTTCATAGTTTGGTTGGACCGCGGTTCCTTAAAATATGAATATAGACCGGTTAATTAATTCAATAAAATGAAAACATTCATAATTATATATTTATTTATTAAAATTGATTAATGGCTATATTATTTTTAGTTTTTATTATTATCCAATAAACCATAAGTTAAAAAAAATAAATATTTACTAATTATTATTGTAATGAAGTTGATTAAAAAATTTATGTAATTTAATAATATTTACTACTTTTTCTTTTTTAAATTTCGTTTCACATGCCTATATTTAATTTGTCTATTTTTTTCATATTGCTCCCTTAATTTGCTTGTTGTCATATTTGTTCCCTAAATATTATTTTTAAACCACATTATCATATCTGAAATTTTAAAAATAACATATTGTATCATAATGTGCTGATGTAACAATAATATATATTAATTTATACTCCGACTGTCGTATTAGTAAATTGTGATGTAATATATTATTTTTTTCAAATTTTTGATATTACTATATGATAAAAAAAAAATATTCAGAAGGTAAATATAATTAAAAATGGATTAATTAAGTAATTTGAAAAAAAAAAATGACGGTATATTTGGAGCATAAAAAGCCTAAGTGCAGTTGCTCTAGTATCTTTATGTCAACACCACCTCCTCCCCACTTGCTACCAAAAGGAAAAATGGGGTGAGAATAAATTCATGAAATTGACATCTTCAACAAAGTTTTTTTTGCGAGAGAGAAAGGGAATTAATTAATATTAGAACATAATTAAGTACCCCTTTGTGTTTAGTACTAATTACCAATTGGAAGTATTTTAGATAAGAATTATGTATGCTATACTTTGTTAGATATTCTATTCTTATATTTGGAGATATCATCAAACATTTAATAAATATGACCTAATTTCTTTGCATCTCATACTCCCAATCTGAATTTTGCATTCCACTTTCCATCCATCACATGAACAAAAATATAAGTTTAGTTTTATAAGTTTTAAATTCGAATTGCTAACGAAATATTTAAATTTTAATTTAATTTTTTTCTGGAAATTCTACATACGTATGTTACTGGTGGATTTGATTTTTGAAGAAAGAAACAATAACTTATTAATTGTGACAAATAATTAAATGTACAAGTTTATTTCATTAGGTTAAAATACAGTACTTTTAGAGTTTTTTTTTTTGGCTAATTAGCATATTAATTCTCTAAAATAGTATCATCATTGACATTGTGTGTATTTTTAAAATGAGTGATATTTACGAAATATTCTTGAAAGGAACAAGAAGGGAAAAAAAATGAAAAGATAGCATTGCATAAAACTTTATATGAATGGGGACTTGAGCCTGAGCCTGAGCCTGAGTATCCATCGTCTGAAAGACTGAAACCATGCAAACAGTACTTAATGAAATTACATACTAATTACGTATTTACATGTTGGCAGCTTAGCCAGCTTCCTGATATTTTATTTTTTGTAATTTATTTTCGCATTTTTTGTGTGTGCTGAAAACAGATAAATACTAATATTAGTGGGCAAAACAAGGTAATCAATTATTATTATTATTATTATTGGACAGAGGCGGCATCTGGAGAAGGTAATCCAAACCAAAAATAAATAGCTGGCTTTACCCATCCGTCTCGGAATCATATTCTTTCCAAATCATGATTTCTATAATTAAAATATGTTATTCTAGGAAACAAATCCATCTTACTTTTCATTGTAAATATTTGGAATCTGCCTTGTCTTGCCACTTAAATAAAAATTTAATTATAGAGAAAAAAATGCTATTTATGTCATCTGCTATTAATTAACTGCTCAATAAATATCCTTTTCATTCCTTATTATATATACTTAATTGTTATTAGTCTTTTAGCATGGCATTACAATGTTGTATAAATAATATAATGTTATGTTCAAAATGGATTTAGATATAATTTAACATAATGCTAAAAATGTCGTAACTACAAAGGTTCAAGTCCAACAGGCTTTGCGAGCAGGACATGTTAAAGCAATCTATATTCTTAGAGTCCTTTACACAAAGAATAGACAACATACGTACCAAATAACAAGTAAATGCAAATTAGGCAGTGACTTGATTAATATTCTCATTTGTGACATAATTGTGGAAGATCTCGTTGCTGCTACCTACTAATATTGGTGGAACTTTAACACTTTTATGGTAAATACAAGGAGATAAATAATGTGTAGCACAGCCAACTGACCCTGATGAAAAAAAATGGTACCTAATGTTGAAAGAAAAAAAAAAGTACAACTTGAATTGGGATAGACAGCAAAACAAGAAAGAAGCCAAAAACCAGAATACTAGCTAGTTGTTCCAGTCAGCATATCAGTGCAAGAAGAGAGCTGCAAAAAATTGGTACTTATGCCAAATATAAAACCTAAGCAATCTCTAAACATGGCAAATATTCTCAACTTATAAGGACACAACACTAATCATGAATGCCTCGAGGGCATCAAGCCATATCAGTTATAAAGAGAGAAAAAAAAAATGGTGGGGAACCCATTTTTTGTGGCTTTGGGTAGAAAGGAATAACAAAATTCTTGACTTGAGAATATGACTCAATGGCCTTGCTTTGAGTTAGATTCCAACATTCTCATTCTTAGAATCTAAAGAAACCCTTTTTTCTTCCTCTGCTATCTTTTTTCTACATGGAATACATTCCGTGGTCATTTCTCACTTTCTATTTCATCCAATACCTTAGCACGTGTGGTCAAAAAATGTAACCAACCAAAATACGACACAACGTATCCTTTCTTATGATTGACTAGTACTTAACATAGTTTTATATAGTCCTTAAAGTAAAATTATAATAATAGAGAATCCATAAAAGGAAATTTAAGTACAAGGAATGAACAAAAACTCAAGTCCTCTCTTACTCAGTGAAGAATATCATCCATACAGAGAGGAAGGAGATTGAAGAAAGTAAATCTGAGTTTTCTCGTGTTATAGAGCACAAAAGTGTACATGCTTACACAGAGAAACATAGAAGAGTGAGAGATAGAGAGAGAGAGAGAGAGCCCTTGTCATCAAGAAGAAAAGGTAAGAACTTTAAACGTACCATTATTGCAGGGAAGATTTTGTCCTTCAGACATGAAATGAAAGTTAAAACACCCATGTTTATTCTATTTATAGCTAGGCATTATGTCTTCACATAAATCATCAACTATTTATATATGGGGCATGTTCAGCTTTATAATACAATCAAACATGAAGTACTAAATCAGTTTTGAATCAAGTTTATCATGCAATACAAAAAAAAAAAAAAAAAAAAATGACAGACTTTTCTACAGTGCCTAAACAACTGAACCAGGGCTACCAACATAAAAGATCTGCATATTGAGTTTATCAGTTTTACAGAGCAAGGAGAGACATTGAAACCTTTTAATTAATTTCTGAACTTGAATATATATTCTTGTAATAAAAAGATCATGGAGAATATTTTGACAATTTACTTGGATTATGCAAATATGCATTGCCATTTCTTATATAACAGCTATAATGTATAAAATATCAAGATATTCACAAGTGGTAACATTTTGTTCTTCTACAGCAGGCAATTTAATTTTGTAGCTAAAAAGGTACCTTATCATGCCTCTTGCAGTTTATTCCTATCTACATGCCCGTATACTATTTAGGAATTTCACTTTAATACTTTGCCTAAGGACTTTTTCAGATTCTCCCAAACTGCATAAAATATCCTGACATATCAGAATCAATTTGATCTCCCTTAAAAAGGCCAATTGGAACTAAGATTTTGTTCAAGGAATAGGAATTTTATTTACACCTATAGCAAGAAAATAAATAAATAAATATATATATATTGTTAATACTGTTGTTTACTGAACTTCTAAAATTTCTATGAATTTTGGCAATAATTTTTGTAGATGTTTCTAGTAAAGATTCAAGACTGAAAAGAAATCGATAATTTCATCGATAATAGAAAACCCTATATATACAACTCTATGAATATAAAATAGAAAACAATACAAATTAGGAAATAAATCTCTACCTATCCCTAATTACATAAATCAAGCTAATTAAAAATATTATTCAATATCTCCCAATATCTCACAACACTCCCCCTTAAGTTGGAGCATAGATATCGATCATGCCCAACTTGTTACAAGTGTAAAAACAAATAGCTCCAAAACATGTAACACAAAAAGTCTCACATCACACCAATGTAGACCCAACCAAGTAGAAGATGATATCGTACAATCCGAGGAGAGTCAAGCAAGGCATACCGACAACAAATATCACTTGACAAAGGTGATCCAAGAAATTACATAGTCTACTCTCAAAGGCAGAAAAATAAAATGGATCACTCATGGTGATCCAACTATGACAAAGAGATACTTACTTGGGCATAACTCTCGGATCGATTTCCAGATAGCGTTTCATTTGACTCTGATACCATGTAACGAAACAAGATTGAAAAGAAATCGATAATTTCATTAATAGTAGAAAACCCTATATATACAACTCTATGAATAAAAATAAGAAACAAATATATAAAAAATAGGAAACAATATTAACTAGAAAGTAAATCTCTATCTATCCCTAATTACCTAAATCATACTAATTAAGAATATTATTGAAATATCTTCCAATATCTCACAACATTCTTAATCAACTAAAGGGGTGAAAACAGTTAGAGAATTGTGGGTATATTAGGTGATTGAATTCAGCTATATTCCATGTTGCCTGAGGAGGTGAAAGTGTCTAAAATTCGTAATACCATCATTTTATCCTTTTATCACCCTCCTAAATTGATGGAATTATAAGTGAAATTTCTTATGTACATACCAATAGATACATGGATGTGATGTAGTACTGTGATGATTCCTGTGTGTCATAAAGATGAAGATCTGATCTATAAAATGTAAAGGTGCTTATTTCTGTAAATGTGCCTTTACTGAATAAGTGCAACATAATACCTATTTGCCCATGTATAATTTTAATTATAATTATTTGCCAGGCAAGTCTTGCTGCAGCAAGAAAGAGTCTTGCTGCTGATGGTACTGCAGGTCAACCTGGAAATTTTGATTCTTTTGCATCATCTCACTCTCTTGATTCTGAGGATAACATATCCCCAGGAGTTCAAACTCCTAATGGAAGTGCTCCTAACAAAAGACCTAGTGCCTCAGGGAGAGAGGCCAATGGTCCTATAAATGCAGTCAGCATTCTTTCGAAGGAGTTTGAGCAGCAAAGAAAAACTTTTGATGATGATGTCAAAGTACTGGTTCAGGTTAAAGCAGTGCAATCAGCTTCTGACAAGATTCCCGATGAAGAACTAAGAAAACTAAAATCCAGGTTTGAGTCATGGAAGAAAGACTACAAGGTAAAATTGCGAGAAGCAAAAATAAGGCTTCACAAACTTGGGCATGGAGAAGGCGACAGAAGAGGTCGAAAATGGTGGGGGAAAATTGGGACAAAAAGGTTCAAAAATTCCCAGCTTTGATCCATCATATACATTTAAAGTCAGGAAAGGAAGCGAAAATTGGAAAGAGCTCAAGGAAAACAGAATGTTACCGTGCTGTCATTTTCCTCATTCTGAAGTGGTTGAATTGCTTCTTATAGCAACAGAAATTTGTGTTTCTATGTTGTGATACAGTTGGAGAAATTGTATTCATATACCACCGAATCATTTGTTGGTGGAAGGAGTGGAGATCATTTGTATAGTTGAACAGCTCTGACTAGAGATTTCAACTCCATTCTCTCCTTTTTTTGGCAATCTAGGCGAGGCTATTTGTATATATTATGTTACCATAGATGTAAAGCCAAACTTGGTAGTACCAAGCATGAAAATATGGAATGAAATTGTTCATATTGCTTGGTCTGATGTTTGTTGTTTGATCATGGAAACCATGCATAGTTGTCACCACTCATATTCCACTCAAACATCACCCAGAATTTGTATAATTGCAAGCAAGTTATGGAACATGATAGAACTATATTATATTTAAAGAACCGATAATATCATATTCTGCTGTGGATTTCAAGTTAAATAGAGATACAATAAATGATTATCAATCACTGCCAAGAAATTTAAATTTTGCGTTGGATATCTGATCAATAGAGTCAATATTTTTAGTCTAGAAGTACAAGATCCATGATTTAGTCCAGGCAGACTTTCCACTCATTTCCAAGAAAGCTAAAAGGATAAATTTATGACCCAGGGACAAACTTGGTGGCATAAACCCAAGCATTGTTGGCAACAGGGTTATCAAGATGGTCTAATAGATTCTCAAGGGGACCCTTTCCAGTTACAATAGCTTGAACAAAGAAGCCGAACATGGAGAACATGGCTAGCCTGCCATTCTTGATCTCTTTCACCTTGAGCTCAGCAAATGTGACTGGATCATCAGCTAGGCCAAGAGGGTCAAAATATTGGCCACCAGGGTAAAGGTCATTGCCCTCTCCTACTCCAGGCAGACCATTGATGCGAAATCCTTCAACAAGACCCATAAGCACAACTTGGAACCCAAGAACTGCAAGAATGCTTTGAGCATGGACAAGATTTGGGTTGCCTAAATAATCCAAACCACCTTCAGAGAAGATTTGAGCTCCTGCTTTGAACCACACTGGCTCCTTGAAGTCCACTTTAAGCCATTTCTCAAGTACCTCTGGAGTTATGCACCCCAGTGCTCCAAGCATGGCCCATCTTCCATGGATAACCTCAAGAGCCCTGTTCCTAGCAAATGCCTCAGGATCAGCTGATAAACCAGCAGTATCCCATCCATAGTCACCTGGAAATTCTCCTGTAAGATATGATGGAGTCTGTGCTGAAAAGGGTCCTAAGTATTTCACTCTGTCTGGTCCATACCACAACTCATTTCCCTATACAAATTCACACACAATAAAAACTCATATTATCATCATATACCAGTATCAAAGACAAATAATATAACAGCAATTAAAAGTACCATAGTGGTTAAGTCTCTAACTTAGGTAACTCTAATTCAAGAAAAAATAATTTAAAAAAAATTAAAGAAAATACCATGGTGTATTTGCCATTTCCCATGGAAACAACATCTCTAAGAGGGTTAACAGTTGACCCTCTTAGGCCAAGAAATGGGGTAGGCCTAAGCACAGAGCTAGAGCTAGCAGTCGCTGCCATTATTGTTGATGCCATTGCCTTTCAACTCTAAGCGGAATCTTTGAGTTGCAATTTATACAACTCTCCTGAAAGATTAGATAATTTTGTAGCCTGGAATTGTGTAGAAAGGCAAGTATTTTAAGTTGATATATGCCAAGGAAATTAGAATCAGAAAAATGGGTGGTGAAGAATGCAACAAAATGGGAAGTGGTAGTGGGGATCTTAGAGGTTTATATCAACCAATAAGAAAGCAGCAAAGGATTTCAAGTATCTCATTTTATCCACATATTATCTTGTCTATGCTTTAGATAGTTTTCCCAAGGTTTTGGACGTAGAGCATCATTTTCAATTGGATTACAATTGTAAAATTGGTCCTCAATGCCATATTTAGCAAAATTTATACTATATTTTAAAATAAATTTCATTTCTTTAATTGACATAGGCCTGATTAATATTTTAATATATTATATTTACTACTAACAATTAAAATATTAAATTTTTTTATTGTCAAATAAATTGATTTTTATTGTTATAATTAATTAATATTAAAATTAATAAATTGCATAATTAATTAAAAAAATTTAAATATATTATTATTATTGTTATTAACTTTGTAATTAAAATATGAAATCAAGTTGATAAAAAATTATATTATTAATTTTTTCAATTAATTAACTTTAGTTTTATAATAATTGTATTAATAATTATATTTATATTATTAAATATTATTAATGATATTAACTTAATTTTATACATCATATTAAGAAATTAAGTTCATCAAATTAATCATATTTTTAATTTTTATATTAATGAATTTTAATTTTATATTAATAAATATATTTATATTTTATAATTTATATTAATATGCATAATTAATTAATTATATAAACCATTAATTACATATTAATTAATTTTAAATATATAAATCAATAAATAATGTTATTTATTAATTTTATTTAAATTATTATTAAATAATACATGTGGGATCTACAAATTTTTTTTTATTCAATTGAAATTGTCTCTCTCTAATTTCAAGTATTGAAAGCTTATAAAAATGAAATTGGTCTTCTTACACATGTAATTGGTCTTGGAAGAGGCAAATAGAATTTTGTAATTGCAATTGCACTTGCAAGCCAATAATCATGCCCTTATGCATATTCATTTATTAGTTTCTAGGACAGATTGTCGTATAAATTTTGTTTTTTTTATGGCTTTTGGAATACACTTATATTTTTAATGGCTGACTTCAATGGAATACTCATTGAAAAAAGAATTTTTTTTTCTTGAAAATTTGCATTTTTACAAGTTTAATTAACTTGAAATTTGATCTATTTCTATAAGAACATCAAGTAAAGTCATACTTGAGAAAATCACATATCAGACTTTTTGATGGGTTTAAAAGCACCATTTCCGAATTACATGTCAAGAATGCAAATTGTAACATACTTAGAAAAGGTATAATAATGGCACAATCAACCGATTATCTTATTAATGAAAAATAATAAATTATGTGCAAAAGAAAAAAAATATATTAAATAATAATGTGGGAAAAAAAAATTTAGATTCAGGGAGAAAAACTATGGCTCATAAAGCTCAATTTTTCTTTTTTTCTTTTTTTAATATTCATCTTTTGATTGATTGCTGAAAATAAGAGGATAAAAAAAATTATTTTTAAAAATTTATGTCTCTTAGTGAGAAAGTGCCTTAACATTCCTCAAATAGGAGTAATTTTTTCATTAATTTGTGTAGCAACCGGAAATCTTATATTAAAATAATAAAAGAATTACGGTTACGAGACGTCCTTCATGTTACAAAAGTGACCAATATGTGATATTAGTATATTTAGTCGCTTCGATATTTCGAATTTTTCTAACGGTCGAATTATATGCGCCAGCATTGTCCCATCAAAATTCAGAAAGCATATAATATCATCACGCTCTACCATCCTAGCATAATAAACATATCACAACCGTTAAATTTACTTCTCCACTTAAAAGTTTGACCAATCGAACGGTCACGAATTTCCTCTTGCAGAGAGAAAAACAGAAAATTAGCACATGTAGGAAACGATGCCGTTTGATCGTGTCTGTTCAATGTTAAGTTGTTAACAGAAAGAGGAGCCTAACTAAAAAGGCCATTACAATAGAGATGGAGGATCAGCCCTCACAAATTCACTCCGGAGGAACGAACTCCACTAATTCCTCTGAATTTTTTAGTCATTGAAGGTTGTTCGTTGCACAAGACAGTTCAGAGGAAGCAGAAATGGCTCTCGAGATTGCCAAAGATCACTGGGCATTTCTGGTAATCTCCTGTTTGTCACAAAGATTTAAGGGTTTGGTGTTTCATTTTCTTTCTCTTGGCATTCTTTGATGGGTTTCGAAGGTATAATGGAGACTCATATGCTTTATTTCATATGTATTTATTTCTTCACATATTTGATATGGGTTGTGTTGCTAATGCAGCGTTGTCCTTTTTTTTTTCTTTTAATTATGGATCGATTGGATTTGGTTTCATGAATACGATGTATTGGTAGCGTCTGTAGTGGCGGTCTTCCGTTGTTCATTTAACTGTGCACCTCTGGGTTTTGAATAATCATTGGGACAGATCTATTTATAATCTACCTTCGATTTGGAATTATTTTTATTTTGTGTTCCTAATGGGTTTTGATAATGTGATTCCCAATCTTTTAGGGTTTAGATTGAATGCCGCTTATTTCTTAAAATCTTCTTATTGATTGTGATAGCTTGGTTAATATACCCGCTCTGTTTGAGCTGTATTTAATTGCCTTGAGGGAATTTAAGATATGTTTGGCAGAATTTCTTCTTACTTGTTTCATTATTCAATGATCAAAACCTTTTTGTTCCATAATCATTGCTCTTTTGTACCTGCTCTTTGATTTTCTTGCATTCTTCTGTCGCTCATTGTTGGTTTACCTTATTTATTGATACATAGGATGAAATTGAAGCACCAATGTGGGCGGATCTTTCTCTACAAGCAAAGTCTAACTACCAAGACATGTAAGTGTTTGCATATTTGGCTCTCAACTTTCATTCTTAGATTTTCAGTGGTGCTCAACATCATACTATATGTTTTGTCTGTGATATTGATAATATCTATTTGCTATGTTGCAGCGATGATGGGTGGTTTCAGACTAGCCATCTGTAAGCCATCTTCTTTCCATCACAATCTTTTTCATCATTAATTTTCCAATTTGCGAAGGAGTTAATTTTTCTAATTGAAAATCTAAAGCATAATAATATTGTCATTAAAGTTAGATTAATGGCATATTCAGGTTCCATCAATTGCCTTCTCTCGAGTTAAAAGCTGCATTTGCTCATTCTGGAGATGGGAGTGCATCCTCCAACATTGATCCAGAGGGACCATCTTCACCTAAGCTTCCATCCTCAGTCTCAAGGTCAAGGGGCAAGCACTACAGAAGCAAAAAACAAAAGGAAGGTCAACATGTTTTTCCATTGAAAAAGCAGCATCCAGTTAAGGCTTTAAGTGGGAAGTCTTCGTGGGTGAAATCAGGATCTGTTCAGGAAATAAAACCCAAAGTAAGCTTTATAAACTCCAGAGGAACTTCAAGGTCAAAAAGAAGTTCTGTTGTTGATAGAAATTTTACTGGAAATGCCAAAGAAAATGATTTTAATGCTATATCCAGTCACGAAGATTCTGAAGTTAGTTTGAATTGTATGGAGGATAAGCAAGGTGATAGCAATAGAAGTACCGTTACAAGCTTTATAAACTCCAAAGTAACTTCACGGTCAAAAAGGTGCTTTGTCGTTGAGAGGAATTTGACTGGAAATGCCAAAGAAAATGATTTTAAAGCTATATCCAGCCTTGAAGATTCAAAAGGTTTGAGTTGTGCAGAGGATAAGCCAGGTGATAGCAATACAAGTACCATTACTACTGAGAGTGATCAGAAACTACAGCAAAAGAACCTGGAGGAATCAAGTCGAGCATTTGGTCATTCAAGTGGACTTTTGTCAGCCATAAGGATTAGTCTTAGGAAAAGCTGTGTTACAAGGCCAGCATCTAGGGTGGATGTTAGTAATAGGAGACAATCGAGAGATTGCAACTCTGTATCTGGAAAATCTAGTGTTGGGTCATCTTCAAACCCTGGTTATGATATTAGGACTTCAAGTTTTGCATTGAAGCAGCAAAGAGAACAAACCCCTGATAGCAGAAAGGAGGCAACAAGTAGAGCAACAAAAAATACATTGAGAGAGTCTGCTATGTCCAAGGCTTCTAATGTTCAAGCGAAAGATGGAACCTGTAAATTTAGAAGAAGAGGGACAAGTAATGTCTCCAAGCCAGCCTACCATAATGCTGCAAATACAAAGGTGTGTAGCACGGATACGGACACAGATACTAGGAAACGACATTTATAAAAATATTAAGACACGGATACATGAGGAAAACATGTAAATATTAAAAATATCGAGGTAAATTTATAAATAATTAAATTCAGAAATATTAAGTTATTATTTTCATATTAAATTTAACAAAAATAACTTACAATTAAATTTATTGAACAATGATTTGTGCTAGTAGAGATTTTATGTTTTCTACAAGGGAAAATGTGTTTTTTAACTTAAAAAAATGTAATTCTAATTTTTTGAAAATTATAAAATGTACCTAGAACATTTTGTGTCGGTGTTGGAAACGCGACATGATATACAGTTGAAGTGTCTGTGTTTTATAGTTAAATATGATATTTATAAATATCCAGTTTTACAAGTTGCATGTTATGAAACATCTCAAACATGGTAACAAGTTCAAATTGATGAAAATTTTGTAGGTTGCCAAAGCTTTAACACAGCATAGAGTCAATGAACAACGCTTATTAACTGGTGCTGCAAAGGCCAAGGAGAAGGTTACTGCGTGTGGTTGGAGCAACAGATTAGTTGGTGCTGCAAATGAGAACACAACAGGTAGAGCGCCTGCTAACCAGAAATTTCATGATGGAGATATTACTCGTGGAGTCATGTCTAAGGGTCAGAAGGAGACAAAACAGGATGCACCACCTAGAAAGGGTGATAAAACAAGATTGGCTGTTCCAAAGGTACTTATGTTGATTATTAATTTTGTGGCCTTGAAATGTTTTACTTCTACATTTTTCTTAACCTGGAGGAAAATAGTATTTTACCTTGAAAAACATTAAAGTTTGGGGTTAATCTTTGTTATTATATTTAAAAATGTGTAGGATGCGAAGTTTGTAAATTTCAATGTTGCTGTTTGATTCTCCACTCCCACAACCTCCTCGGCAATCTAAGAGAATAATGTGGGCGATTTCTTTATTTTTAGGTTCTCCATTTATAACCAGCATGTAAAGGGAAGATTTAGCTGCTAGTAAGAAAAATTAGAATATTTATCCACTCCTTTTTCATTAACATCTAGTGTCCTCGCTGAAAGGGACACAGCTACAGGGCCAGGCCCCCTTCAACTTGACATTGCTGCATTATTTAACGTCTGATATTTACTCCTTTTGCTGCAAATTATTGTCTTTACTTTAGATGATGATACAACATTCTTTTTGAAGGCTGAATTGATTATAGACCTCTCAGTTGACTTAGATTTCATTTTCAAATGGTCCTCTTTGGTATGGTATGTTCTTTTATTAATCTTCATCCTACTAATATGAGGTATACTTCAATATTTTACTATAAAGAGAATGAATGCAATATTCTTGTTTGTAGCTATGATGATATTGGGGTGAATTATCTCAATTATGTAAATTATAATAATTCAGTATCTCAAAAATTATTTATAATATAAAATTACCTCAACTTTTATTTTATAAGCAAAATAATATTTGAAATACTGAATTATTACAATTATATAGTTAAAGTACCATCGGTGAAATTCGCCCGATAATGCGAATTTTCCATTGAATTGACAACATGAATGTCATATGATAATGAATTGAATTTACAACATGAATGTCATATGATAATGAATATCTTGCATTATTTTACTGGCAGCCTAACTCAAGTTCTGATTGTTCCATGAAATTATTTTTTGCAGGAAAAAGTTAGCAGTGCAAATAGAGGTAAACATCCACCAACTACAACTCAGAGGCTTTACCTTCGATGAGCCGGCATTGTAGGTTTAATGTCTTGGTAAATAGATTCTTAACCTGGAGTATTACAGGGCAAGCAAGGATTTTGGTCCATATATCTTTGCTTTATTACTGACTTCCCAGTTTGGAGGGGCAAATTTTGGTGTTATTGTCTCTTTTTTTCAGTGATCAAGCTTAGCTTTCATTGGCGAAAAGCTCTCTAGTACTTGAGCCCGCATATATAATGGGCCATTAAACTAAATCTTCTAAACAAGGATTATATAAAATAAGAAGTGTTCTATTGTGGTTAAAGTAATGCA
>CATIWF010014938.1:0-53384 GCA_949630135.1 Balakata baccata | reverse complement strand
TTTTTTTTTAAGAAAAGCTAAGGCATAATTAATTATGTCATTTTTGAAAGCATATAAATTTATAGGAAACCAAAGTCTATTTCAGTTCCTAAATTTTATGGTTTTGTAGAATTAAATCTCTTAATTGACCATTTCTTCCTTTCCTTGTGTGCGGTTGGGAAAGGGTATTACTATCAGAAAAAAAAGTTTTATGGCTGCTTTCAACTGAGATTTCCTCTACTACAATACATAGAAATTAATTTTGAACCATAATACACTGTCTGGAATATGTTCTTTGGGCCAACTTCGAGGGAATAATTTCTGCAAATTAATACAATAACCTAAATAATTTAACTGTGATTACATGGGGGAATTGCATAATAGAATCTAAATAGATCATGGTGCTTTAGGATTTTAAAATGTGCCATAAATTTAAGGGAACACATTATATATTTAGTCTATCATATTATTTGTAAATTAATTCAATCACAATGTCACACTAATCTAATTATTTTATTTATATTAATTGATAAAAAGTTTTCAATTATAATTGCTAAGCGGACTTTTTAAATAATCTTTGGTCTGAATTTTCCTACCTATAAGTCTCAATAGTCTTCTTCTGCCGCCACAAAAATCGAAGTATCAATTACCCAGAGAAGATATTCTCTCAGTTTCTAAATTGATGTCGATTAAAGTTATTATATGGTACAATATTATCAATTATTATTGTACATGCTAAAAAAAAGTTTTGTTTTTTTTTTTTATCTAGAATAGATAAAAAAACAAATTAATATTTATAAATAACTACAAGACGTTAAATATTTTGAAAAAAAAAAAACGATATCAGCAGAAGAAATGACTTGCAAGAATAGCCCAAAAAAGAAAAACGAAACCTCACCGATACTAGTGTAGTTTTTGTCAAATTACGCAGTTGTAATTAAGAGGTAAAGATTCTCCTCCAAGCTAATTAAAAAAATAAAAATAAAAATTGCATTTACACTAACTTAAGCAGAATCAGAATGGGTTAATTAATTAATTTGAGAGAGACAGGAGCTGATGTTGGAGGTGTCCAAAATTGTGCACTTCTAACCTTTGAAACACTGGCCAATACACCTAACGGTGGGGCATTTTCTCAAAAGATGGTGTTTTGACAAAACATTTCCTATATTAGGGTGATTATTTTATAAATTCTCAGTATAAAGTTATTTTGATTGGATAGTGGTCAAAATAAATACCGTCCATTTTTTGAGAAAGCGGCCATTTCTGTTCACTTTTTAAAAAAGTGGACAACTTGGTTAAAATAAATACTATCTGTTTCTTGAGAAAGCGGCCAGCTCTGTCCGCTTTTTCAAAAAACAGACAGCTTGGTCAAAACAAATTCTGTCTGTTTTTTGAAAAAGCAGACAACTTTATTTCTTCTTTCTAAATTTGTTATTCACCCTAAATTAGGAAATATATTTTTAAACACCATAAAATGGAAATTTTTACAAATATTACCATAAATTGATAAATATTTTTTGTTATTACCCTAAAATAGGAAATTGCCCTATGACGGTGTCACATCACCAACAATTGTTACCTTCTTTGCTGCAAAATCTATGCTGAACAACCTTACCCCTGTTCATTTATATATTTTCAGTTTCCATTTTTGAAGTTGTTGGAAAAAATTGTGATTATGAGTCATTTTGATAGGATAATTCGGATGGGTCCTACAACTCAGTTTTGGAAAAAAGACCCGAATATATGTTCTCTGACATGAGAATTATGAATTAATGTATTCATATGCTCAAAATGGAAAATATGTGAATAGAAATTGAAACTCAAAGTAAGCTCCTTGGTAAGGAGATTAAAAGTGAAAAGTGAATGTATGAGAGTTTGTCCCACATCACTAAAAATTGAAGTTGAACTTGTGTTTATATATAGAGATACATTCTTATATGGGTAAGAAAAGTAGAATGGAAGGCTCTCTCTCGCGCGCTCAGGCGTAGTGGGGTGCAAATCCATGGTCCGGGAAAGGCCAATGCGTAACCTGCGTACACAAATATTTGCCCAAAATCTCGTGGTCCCGAACAAGCCCAATTTTTACGAATATTTTTTTATTTTTGGAAAATTTGGCAATCGTGTCGTTGTGCCTGTCAGTGTGTGCAAGATCCACACGCCTTTTTGAGCTTCTTGTCTTTTGGAATTTCAATTTTTGATGTTTCATCACCATTATTTGAGAGTTACAAAGGCATTATTGGCAGCCTTTAAAGGAAATTAATTACAATTAATCTCATATCTCCTCCATCTAGTATAAATAGGTGTTTTTGACTTGAATTTTGAGAGAATTTTTGAGAGTCTATTTTGATTCTTGTTGAAGAGTCTATTTTTTTCTTTTTCTTCTTTTCAAGTGATAGAGAGTGTGCCAAGTTCATAGTTTGCTGTAAGTAGGTATTGTGTGTTCAACAACTACTTGAAATATGTTGTATCCTGGGAAACAAACGCCGGTTATCCTAAACACCAGTGTAGGAGGCAAATTTGTTTTAAGTAAACTGTGTGGAACACATGCCTCAGATAGTTTTTCATTTCTATTGTTTTTGGATATTGAATTAACAATTTTCTCTTATTGTTGTGTGATTCTACTAACAATCTTAAAACAAATTGCTCGTTTGTTAATTCTTTATTAAGATTTATTAATTTTTGGAATTAATATAATTTGTTTGTTGTTTTAGAGAAATGGAAAACACGGTAGCTGCTACCCATGTTCAGGATGGATCCCAGCCATCAGTTTATGTTGCTCTCTCCGGTTGTGCATGTAACGGTACCTGTGAACCATGAAGAGAAACCAGAAAAATTCAATGGATTGAATTTCAAGAGGTGGCAATAGAAAATGTTATTTTACCTAACTACCTTGAATCTTGCATGATTCTTGGTTGAGGACGCTCCTACTCTTAAAAAGGATGAGCAAGATATTCAAAGAAGGATGACCTATAACAGTTGGCATCATTTCGACTTCTTGTGTAGGAACTATGTCATGAATGAGCTGCATGATTCATTATACAATGTGTATAGTGGAATCAAGACTACAAAACAGTTGTGGGAATGCCAAGAAATTTATAGTGGGACGTTTCCTAGACTATAAAATGGTGGATTCCAAGACTGTGGTAAGTCAAGTTCAAGAGTTTCAAATTATTCTTCATGATATTCATGATGAAGGAAGGAACTTAAGTGAAACCTTCCAAGTGGCTGCTATGATTGAAAAATTACCCTATGGCTAGAAGGATTTCAAAAATTACCTTAAGCACAAGTGAAAGGAAATGAATATTGAAGAGCTAATTGTTAGACTTCAAATTGAAGAAAACAATAAAGGCTTAGAAAGGAGGGGGTTGAATTCTTCTGAGGCTAAGGTAAATATTGTTGAACATAAACAAAATACCAAAAAGAAGAAATTCAAGAAGCCTAAAACGGGTCCCAAAGGTGGAGTTTCTAAAAAGAAATTCCTAGGCCAATGCTTTAATTGTGACAAGATGGGTCACAAGGCTTCTAATTGTAAGCTCCCAAAAAAGAAAATGAGCAATAAAGCAAATCTCTTTCAAAATATTACTCAAGAGGTTTCTAATATTAATCTTGCTACTGTGATATCAGAAGTTAACATGGTTGGGTCTAACCCAAAAGAATGGTGGATTGACACTGGTGCCACAAGGCACATATGCTCGGATATTGAGATGTTCTCTACCTTCAAGCCGAAGAGTGGGGAAAATTGTTTATGGGCAATTCTGCCACTTCTGAAGTTCTTGGTGAAGGACAAGTGGTGCTAAAGATGACTTCTGGTAAGAAGTTGACTCTAAACAATGTTTTGTATGTGCCTAATATTCGCAAGAATTTGGTGTCAGGTTCATTGTTAAACAAGCATGGGTTCAAAATGGTTTTTGAATCAGACAAAGTTGTTTTGTCCAAGGATAGAATGTATGTGGGAAGATGGTATGATATTGATGAGCTTTTTAAGCTCAATGTAATTGTTATTAAATGTAATAATGAAAGTACCTCTTCTACTTATTTGCTTAAGTCTTCTAGTTTATGGTATGATAAACTAGGACATATTAATTATAATACCTTGAGAAGGTTAATTAACTCGGACCACATACCTAATTTTCACATTGATATAAAATATAAATGTGAAATTTGTGTTGAGACAAAACTAACTAGATCATTTTTTCAAAATATTGAAAGAGAAAGTGGACCACTTGCTTTAATCCACAGTGATTGTATGTGATTTAAAATTTATTCAAACAAGAGGTTGAAACAAATATTTTATCATATTTGTGGATGATTGCACAAAATATTGTTATGTGTATTTGTTTAAGAGCAAAGATGAGGCTATAGAGAAATTTAAACTCTATAAAATTGAGGTTGAAAATCAACTCAATAGAAAAATCAAGGTTTTGAGAAGTGACCGCGGTGGTGAATATGTGACACCATTTGATGAATTCTGTACACAACATGGAATTATACATGAGACCATGGCACCATATTCACCACAATCTAATGGTGTGGTTGAAAGAAAAAATCGTACCTTGAAAGAAATGATGAATGCAATGCTGATAAGTTCTGGGTTACCATAGAACATGTGGGAGGAAGCCATATTGTCAGCTAATTACCTTTTAAATAAGGTGCCTCGTAGTTAGCAAGACAAAACTCCTTACGAATTATGGAAAAAGGAGAAAATCATCTTATAAATACTTGCTAAAGTGTTGCTAAAGTGGCAATTCATATACCAAAGAAAGTAAAAATAGGGCCAAAATCAGTTGATTGCATTTTTATTGGTTACGCACATAATAGTAGTGCTTATTGGTTTCTTGTGCATAAATCGGAAATTCCGGATGTTCATAAGAACATGATTATAGAATCGAGGAATGCGTCATTATTTGAACATATATTTCCTTGTAAGAGTTTGGAAGAGGCCAATTCATCCAAGCGACCTCTGAGGCTATTATTGAATATAGTCAAGATCAAGTTCATGATGAAGAGCTTGGTTTAGAGGATGAGCCTATTGAGATAAAGCTTAGGTGTAGTAAAAGAGTAAGGACAGAAAAGTCTTTTAGACCAGATTTCTAACCTACTTACTAGAGGCAGAATCTCAAACTTATAATGAGGCTATAAACTCTTCAGAAGGTCTTTTATAGAAAGAGGCTATTAAGAGTGAGGTTGATTCCGTTTTGCAGAATCATACTTAAGAATTAGTGGATTTACCTCTACAATGTAAACCATTAGGATCCAAGTAGATTTTCAAAAGGAAAATGAAGGCAGATGGTTCAATTGATAAGTATAAAGTTAGGCTTGTGATTAAAGGTTACAGAGAAAAGGAAGGCCTAGATTATTTTGATACTTATTCCCTTGTAACCAAGATCAATTCTACAATAATGATTATAGCGATTGCTGCATTGTACCATCTTGAAATACATCAAATGGATATAAAAACTGCTTTTCTAAATGGAGATTTAGATGAAGAGATCTACATGATACAACCTGAAGGGTTTATTATCCTAGGATAAGAAAAGAAAGTATGTAGATTGGTTTGAAACAAGTGCCTAAGCAATGGCATGAGAAATTTGATAGTATTATGCTATCTAATGGCTTCAAAATCAATGAGTGTGATAAATGTGTTTATGTCAAAAACACGAGTGACGGTTATTTCAAGACAAGAAAAGAAAGTATGTAGATTGGTTAAATCACTATATGGTTTGAAACAAGCGCCTAAGCAATGGCATGAGAAATTTGATAGTATTATGCTATCTAATGGCTTCAAAATCAATGAGTGTGATAAATGTGTTTATGTCAAAAACACGAGTGACGGTTATGTCATATTATGTTTATATGTTGATGACATACTCATTGTTGGTAGTAATGACAAGATGATCAAGTCTACCAAGGATATGTTAAATTCAAAGTTTGATATGAAAGCTATGGGATTAGCAGATGTGATTCTAGGAATTAAAATTACTAGAAGATTAGATGGGCTGACCTTGAGTCAAACTTAATATGTTCATAAAATACTTGGTAAATTCAATAAGGATGATACCAATATTGTTAGAACCCCATTGGACTTGAGCCTCCATCTATCAAAGAATAGAGGAGAAAGTGTGTTTCAAGTAGAATATGCCCGTGTGATTGGCAGTCTTATGTACTTAATGAATTGTACAAGACCAGATATTGCTTATGCAGTGAGTAAACTAAGTCGATATACGAGTAATTCAGGGCTAGATCACTGGAAATGAATTGTAAGAGTACTTAGGTACTTACTGTATACTCGTAATTATGGACTGCATTATACCAGATATCCAGCTGTACTAGAAGGTTACAGTAATGCTAATTGGATTTCTGATATAAAAGATTCAAAATCCACTAGTGGTTATGTATTTACACTAGCTGGTGCAACTGTGGCTTGGAAATCTTCTAAACAAACTGTTATAGCTAGATCCATGATGAAATATGAGTTTATTGCATTAGACAAATGTGCTGAAGAAGCTGAATGACTACACCATTTCTGAGAAGATATTCCGAAATGGGAAAGTCCCGTGCCACCAATATGCATACATTGTGATAGTCAATCTGCAATTGGAAGGGCATAGAGTAACATGTATAATAGTAAGTCTAGACATATTCGTTGTATACACAATACCATTAAGCAATTGTTCTCAATAAGGGTTATTGCTGTTGATTATGTAAAATCAATGGATAATATTGCGGATCCGCTAACCAAAGGGTTAAATCGAGAGCAAGTTGATAAATTATCAAGGGGAATGAGACTTAAACCCGTAAGAGTATAATAAGTCGATACAAAGGAAAATCCAACCTAGTTGATTGGAGATCCCAAAATTTAGGTTTAATGGGACAACCTAATTGTAAAGACGTAGAAAGATTACTGTAGGGGATATACCAAGTGAAGATTGGAAATGAGATTAAGCTATGCTTTTAATGATACATTTGTGTAAAGTATCACCTATATGAGAGTGAAGTGCAGCCGCTTCAAAGGAGAAGGTATTAAAATTCACTTCTACAAAAAACTCTCGCAAAACAAGGTAGATGTTCAGGGCCTAAATGAACATAACAATGAGAACTGAATTTTGTCAAGAAAGATTCATGTGTGAAGTGTATCATATTTACTCGAGAAAACTGAACAGTTCAATGACATCATGTCAACTGGACAGTGGGTAAATTAGATATATTTTTATAAGGGAAGGTTCAAAGGGTAACACCTACCTATCCTGTACAGGTTTCAATCGTCAAACTCTATCACGTAGTAAGGCTTTGTTCGTCTTACATTTTCGCTCAATTTTATTTATGTGGGGGTTGTTGGAAAAAATTGTTATTATGAGCCATTTTGAGAGAATAATTCGGGTGGGTCCCACAACTCAGTTTTGGGAAAAAGACCTGGATATATGTTCATTGATATGAGAATATGAATTAATATATTCATATGCTCAAAATGGAGAATGTGTGAATAGAAATTGAAGCTCCAAGTAAGCTCTTTGGTAAGGAGATTAAAAGTGAAAAGTGAATGTGAAAATTTGTCCCACATTACTAAAAATTGAAGTTGGACTTTTGTTTATATATTAAGATGCATTCTTACATGGGTAAGAAAAGTAGAATGGAAAGCTTCTCTCACGCGTTCAGGCGTAGGGGGTGCAAATTTATGATTCGGGATAGGCCAATGCATGGGTGTGCGACCTACATACACGAATGTCGGCCCAAAATCTCATGGTCCTGAACAAGCCCAATTTTTACAAATTTTTTTTTGTTTCTAGAAAATTTGGCAACACTCCCGTATTAATACATACGACTAGCAGTCTGGTACGCCCATGTGGATCCATACGATCGTGTGGATTCTACACTCCCATGTGGATCCACACGACCAGGCCACTGATACGCCACTGTGGATTCACACGACTAGGCTACTAACACGCCACTGTGGATCCACACGCCCGTGTCGTTATGCTGCAATGTGTGCAAGGCAAATCCACACTCCCGTGTGGATCCACATGCCCGTGTGGATTGTGCTCCATAATAATCTTTTGAGGTTCTTGTTTTTGGAATTTCAATTTCTGATGTTTCAAAAATTAATTTTACCATTATTTGAGAGTTGCAAAGACATTGGAAATTAATCACAATTAATCTTATGTCTCCTCCATCTAGTATAAATAGATGGTTTTGGCTTGAATTTTTGAAAGAGTTTTTGAGAGTTTACTTTGATTCTTGTTGAAGAGTTTCTTTCTTTTTCTTCTTCTTCTCAAGTAATAAAGAGTGTGACAAGTTCATACTTCGTTGTAAGTAGGTGCTGTGTGTTCAAAAACTACTTGAAATTTGTTGTATCCTAGGAGACAAACGCGATTATTCTAAACACCAGTGTAGAAGGCGAATTTGTCTTAAGGGAACTATGTGGAACACAGGCCTCAGATCATTTTCCATTTCTCTTGTTTTGAATATTATATTAACATTTCTCCCATTGTTGTGTGTTCTCCTAACAAAAACATCTATAAGAATTCAAACAAATCCAAGTTTTGCAAAACTAATAGATAATATTAGACTTTCTATCTGAGTTCAGCTCGAACCAAACACCATTTTCGCTTTAAAAAAATCACCCTTCAGCAAAATAAGTCGAAAAGTACAATTTGATTGAGAAATCAACATCTAATACTCAAATGGTGCAATTAAATTGACCTACAATTCAGAATAAGTAGAAAAATAACTGCATAGCTTATAAAGAAAAATGTGAAGAAAATTCAGCATTTTCATAAAATTTTTAGCGAAAACAGGAAAAACACTTATAATTGAGCTTAAAAAAATGTAAAATGAGAAGAGAAAGAGGAAAGATACAATGGGTTTGGGGAGATGGTGGATGAAATTAGAGCTGTCAATTCGTATCATGTTACTATTTGTGTTATTTAATCGTGTCGTTTTCATGTCGGGTAATTGTTTAACCAGTTATAAATTTATATACTTAAACGTATAAACATGTTATTTAAACGTATCATTCCGTGTCATATAATCGTTTCAACATATTATTTTGTATCGTATAATCGTTTAAACGTGTTATTTCGTATTGTTTAAAATTTATTAAATATTTTATATATTTTTAAATATATCTAAATGTTTGTATCGCATTGTAAAAAAATTTGTATCGTATCATATCATTTAACTGTATCATGTCAAAAATTAAATGAAATGACAATTGTTGGAATAATGAGGCCGAGGAGGATTATGAAGAGAGGGGAATGTTCGAGGGAAAAGAGATAATCCCCTGTAACCTCGAATTAGATATTTTCTATCTGTCACACTGATTTTGCCCACTAAAGAGAAAAAATTCGAAAAGAGTGCGCGAGCGGGCATGACAATGCGTATCGATCGAAATTTGGAAGGCTTTTCCTCATACAAAAAAACTTTAAAATGGAAAACAATAGAGCGAACTTCATTTATGGAATAAAAAAAATATTAAATTTACGGAATTTTTATTTTTAAAATACCATTTTGTAATTTTCTCTTTTACTTATCTCATGCCAAATAGCAAGAGAAATTTTTAAAAAAGGAAAAATACGCCAAAACATTTTCAAAAATAGAAAAATTATCTTTTAAAAATTTTAAATATACATAAATGGAAATTTTGTTAGATTCTTTTTTTTTTTTTCTGGGTGAGCGTGACACTCTTCTCAGATTGTATCTAGTATAATGTTTATCCAAAATTTACTTATACTTAACGTTAATTTGCTACCTCAACACGAACATGATACTAAAATTTATTCGAAGTTTATCTTAATTTATTCTGCAAGAGCTATCTCAAATTGAATGTATTATCCAAAATTTATCAAATATTTATTTAAAATAATTTTACTCAATATTTACCTTTTGTCAATGCAATTGCATTGACTTAGCATGAGTGTGCTACCTAAAATTTATCTAATAATTACCCTTACTTAGCGTGAGCGTGCTGCCTTATAGCAAAAATTAATTGGAAAGTTATACTAATAAAATTGCACCACGATACATAAGATACTATAAAATAATATTTTAAAAAAAAAGGTAAAATTAAAAATCAAAATCAATAAATTGGAAAATAAAAAAAGTCAGTATTTTTAAAATTAAAAATTAAAAAAAGTAAACGATGAAATTTCTTCAATAATAACCACAAGATGATTTGTCTTTAATTTTTGAGAAAATTAAATATAATTTGGCTTTTTAATTAAATATGAGTGTTTTATTTATTCAATTATTAAAATTTTATTCAAGGACTCGTGTCTTTTTTTTTTTTTCCTCCTGCCGTGTTCTGATGTGTTCGCACGTAGATATAATAAATATTACACTTTACAACTGAAATTGAAATATGCAGTAAATGACTTTATGAAAAATGCAAAGGCCTACGTTTCTACACAAATTAAAGAGTATGTTTATGCATATGCCACATCTAATTCTAAGGTTTTTATTATTTTTGTATAAAAAGATGAGAAGAATTGAATTTTAATTTTTTTTTTATTAAGCCCTAAAATATTTATTTTGTTAACACCAAGCCTTTAATGACTAAAAGAAAACTGGAAAAAAAAAATTGAACAGCTTTACTTAATTTTAACAAAATAAAATGGAAGGAATTAATATGTTGAAATAAAAAGTAAAAGACGGCTGTACCAGTTGTGAAGCTCTAAGCATGTCAAGAGCGCAATAACCTTATAACTAAGAGAGTGAGCATGAAATCACAACTAATAAATTTATTTCATATGCTCCTTCTTGGTTTCTTCCTTTTTGATCTTCTTTTCAGAAAATACATCACAAGTTTCTGTTTTTTAAAGAAAAGACCAGCTCCCGGGGAAGGACAATCATGCCAGCATTGCTGCTCAACTTGATTAAAAGCCAAATTAGCAAAGAAATCCGCAAGCATGTTAGCTTCTCTGTTAATGCAATCAACTCAGCTTGTATTTCCAGTTCTACAAAACATTTTTTGATATTGATTTCATTCTGTTTTTGAGTTTGAGATCTTTTACATAATATTCCTTTTTTGAAAAGTTCATAAAGTCAGTTTCACTTTTCAGGCATTCACTACCAAGACAAAGTGGTATACTACCATACAATGAATTGTAGAAATTTTTCTACCATGGATAGAAAAGAACTTGAGGGGCAAACCATATTGGAGATCCAAAACTGCAATTAAAGTTCTACTACACAATCATCGGAGATAATGCATCTACACAAGTATTTTAAAAAAAAATCTAAAGCAAGCAGTGCCCGAGACATTCTCCCAGCCGATGTCAGCAAATACCCAAAACTTTCAGAGGAATTTACAAAACTTTTTTCTCCACAACACTTCATCACAACAAAAACCTCCAAGCAATAGGAGGAAATGAAAACGAGAAGTAGACTTCCTAAAATGGTTGTTAGCATCTGAATTTGCACTCACTTTATTCTGTAATACTATGTTCCTGTCAACCTTCCATGGGACAACGGAGGAAAATCAACATCATCTTTCAGATGATACGACTTCACTGCTACCCTATAATCGAAGATGATAGAAATGTAAAGTTATTTTCTTTCAAGAAAAAAGAACAAAATAAAAAAATAAAAAATAAAAATGGAGTTCCCACACCTCCATTAAACATGATAGATGTAAGAGTAGGATTCAGTTTATTACCTTTCATGGTCATTATCTAAAACTGGTTCAGGTCTCTCCACTGCTGTTGCAATGGGGCTTGATGTGCCATCCTGTGCGGAGATCCTTTCTGGCAAGGATTCTCCCTGTAGTTGAAGTCCCTGACAATCAGAACCAATTCTTTCTGATGTGCAAGAAACGCCATTGCCATTGGAAGAACCCCATACAGAAGGCTGAGATAGCTGAACCTCTGATGATGAAGGCATCCCATTTCCCAGATACGGGAACTCTGCCTCAGAAAGGTCACGGCTATACTCAGAGGAATTTATATCTGCACAAGTTGCAGCAAAGCCTTTACCTTGACTGTGCCTGTGGAAATCATCATTAATTCTTGGGGCCTGAATCTTTTGTTTTCGTGAAGATTGCCTATCCTTGTGTGAAAGATGAAGCTGCAAAATTTTGTACAACCATGAGATTTGGGGAAAAACTGGGTGCAAGCAAAATTTTGAAATTTAACAGGCAAAAGGAAATGTTCAAAAAGACAGCTGCCGTACTACTTACCATGTTGGGAATATAAGTTCCTGTTCCTCGTTTCTTCTTTTCTTCAGAATCAGAGACTTTGCTAAATGGCACTGAGGGGTTCAGAGTATGCTCGTGTCCTGGAATACCATTTAATTTCCTTTGAGAATAAACATTCAGATTCAACTGTAGGGATTCGCGGACAGTTTGCCAAGGATTCCTAATCCTAGACTCAGGTAACATGGGATGACGGGGTATCGTAGGAGCAGATAAAGCATAGATATGGCAATATTTACCAAATGATAAGCTCCTGAATAGGCTGTCATAGTCTCCACTCAGGTCCAATAAGGATTTGAAAGAGAGACAGCTTCCAGTAATGCTAGAAAATTCCCTTTCCTCAAGATCAGGGGTTGAGTTCCCAGAGATGTTATAGACAAGTGCGTTAATCATTGAATCAAAAGGAGCCTTACCCTCATGACTATTAGCACATGCACAGGCTGAATTGTTAATCATAAAATGGTTCTCTTTGTATTCTGACATAAATTTGCAGCTAATTTCACCATCAGAGACAAAACTTGCATGTGTTTTTCTGAAGGATATTCCATTCTCTGATTTCCTATTTTCTCTACACATGCATGAGAAATTGAAATGGGAAGCATTATGATATTTCCCCAAACTTGAGATACAAAAAGGTCTATCAACAGCATAGCTGATAGTTGATTTCCCAAGTATACTGTCTTTAGAGCTTGTATCAGAGAGAGATGATGACAATGAATTATCAGAGTTTCCAGGACAAGATATCATGCGAGAGTTTTCCACACAAGTCCAATAATTGCTTCCATGCCTGTCCAAAGTATTTGCAAAGAACCTGTTGAGCTCATACATCATTCTCTCACTTGGTAAAGCAAAAATCCAGCCAAGCTTACGTGCACCATATTTAAAAGCACTGCGTATTCTATAAAAATTACCTGCAGAAAAAACATTGCGTCATAATTAAAATGAGGTAGCATCTACATAATCAATAGGTAAAACAAGACGTCAATGCTCTAGAAGCAACTTCAGAAAACACCACAATATATTGCTTTCCTGTTGGCCAAAATATTTTGTGTTAGTACCGAACTATGAAAGGAAGCTGGAACCCAGAAGTAAAAGTAATAAAAGAGTTGAAGTAGAAACCTTCGCTACATAAAGCTGCATGCTTAAGATATAGAATGGCAAAAACCACCATAGTTTGAAAACTAAATATTTTATCACATATCGAATTTCTTAAAAGTCCAAAGAAAAAAGAAAATACAGCTCCACAGATTGGTGCTTCTTTCCAAGAGTCTTGGATCACAATTATGACTCAAGCTTCCACTATGATAGGTGTGAAGGCTGCAATGAGACTCTCTGGTAGTTGAGGCTATCCGGGTTTTATTATAGTGGAGAATGGGGCATAAAAAATGCACTGGCAGTCAAGAAAATAAAATACCATGAAACAACACCGTTTTAAGTGAAAGTATGACAAATTGAAGGACGGAAGTGTCAACACTTGTAGAATAGAATAGGACATAGTATAGCATAATTGTAATTTCTATGACCTCGGCAAAATAACTTTCACCTTCACAATTTTACATAGTTTTTAACTTCAATGGATTTTAGCACTCTCAATACCAGAAAAAGGAAATCCATTTCTAATCTCAAGTACATCAATTAATATGATCCTTTTCTCCATCACAGTATCATTCAAGCTGAAAGGAAAAGCTCAAAACCTCTGTTGACACTACGCCCAAGGTTGTTATTTGCTTTCAGAGGATCCACTATGTTAAGATGCTTCAGGGGAAAAGGCCGTGAATTCAACTCAGAATTCCTTGATGGCACTGAGAACTTAGCCATGCATTTTCTAAGAAACTTATCATTCAGCAACAATTTGCCCCTCTCATTTTCATGCGGCTCAGCTACAGAAAGAGAGAGTTGAGAAATCAATTGGCAACCACCAAGCAAACTAACATCATGAACACTAAGAATATCACTTACCAACAATGTTAGGCAGAGAAGATATGCAAACTGGCCCATTTAAACTAATGCAATAATTGTCCCAATCAAACTTGCTGAAGTAATCCAGAAATCTAAATAGAACCTACACAATGTGAAAACACATTTAAGTCTCTAAGATGCATTATGTGGACACAGCAGCATTGAACTCATATGAAAAACTGCGCAAATACTGCTCTGTTTAACTCATGGATATATTAGCACGTAATACTTACCGCCAAAGGTCCATGTAAGGAAGAGTGGAATAGATGGAAGATATACAGAACAAGTGTTTCCAAAGCATACGTTGAAATTAAACCATGATGAGCACCAAGGATGCGACTCTCATAATAGCACCAAGCTTTTATCAGAATAATGCTGTGTTTAAAGAGATGATTTTTGCCAACAATCTCATCAACCTAAACAGTAGTTGTATTAGAAATATCAGCTTCTGAAAACCAAACTTGATGGAATTTATTTTTATGAGTGATAGCTGGGCTACAACAAAGCCATAGGGCCACTAGACAGATTTAGTCTCAACTTTCTTAAAAATTAATGGAAAATTAAATGCTAGAGTAGAGTCAATTTGAAATGAATGAAACAGACATATCAGTCCATTCACAAGCCTGAAGCACAAAATCAAAAAATATACCTGCTCAAGAAAACATAGGGTAGAAAGTCCTCCTAATTGATTGAACGATATATCTACCACCATATTTTGCACAATGCATTTCACAAGCTTAACCTGCCAGCAAATACCAATATTCAGCCTGAAGCAGGGGAAAAAAGAAACCAAAATTAATCTCTCTAAAGACCAGCAGAAAGGCCACTACTTGCAAAACTGAATGTCCAGGTCATCATGTCATTAATACAAAAGTAGCATTCATCAAAATCAGAATAACTGATCAAACCAGATATATTACATGTAGAAACCTATGCTCAGAATCCTATTTTTTTTTTTCTGTATTTATCAACCAGAAATTACTTCCGTAAAATGCAGTCGTCCTTACTTAATTGCTTAGTACCTTATTCAGTTGGATCTGATTATATTATACAAGCATCATGTTGACATGAATTAGTAACCAGCTACTCAACTTCTACAAAAAACAAAAACTGATATCAATGTATTACTTTAGAATCAAAAAAGAAGACATCAGAGAAAAAGAACCTCCGCATCAATGCAATGGACATCCTTCACTTCATACAAAGCATCCCTATTCTGCTCTTCTCGTCTCAAGACAACGTGAACATCAGAGAACAAAGCATCCTCAACTGATGGACTGCTAATGGTAGTCAAATCTATATCTCCATCGGGGAGATATGTCTTTAATGGAACTGACCCATATGGAAAAACCTGTAAAGAATGAGAAAGCAAAAAAGTTCAATTTTTAAGCAATTCAGTAAATCAAGTAATGACCCAGCTGTTTTTCTTGCTTCCATAAATAATTTTTCTAAGATTAAAAATAGAAAACTGAACAAATGATTACAAGCAATCAAAAAAATTCCTGTCATTAGCAAAATGTCAATAATCTTCAAAAACTTTCAGTGTCAGGATTTTCATTTCACAAACAAGGGGTCCACAGTGCGTCAATTTATAAAGGCAATGATTAACTTATGCACAGCAACTTCAAAGTAGGAAGTAACCGGGTATGTTAACTATAATCAAAAAATCAGATTTAGGTTTTAAATTATCAAGACAAAAATCACCAACTGTAATGAACCTTTATCAGCAACCAAAGTGGCAAATTTTCACCAACATTAATAAAAATGGGATACATGTACTGAAATAACATGTCACAAAGAAGGTGTTCTAGCCCATAGAAGACAATCAGCTCAAGCAGCTAAATTAGCTTAATTCTCGTTACTTTGGTAATTCTTCAATGTTTGGATTGTTTCAAAATATACTATTCCACATTTTGACTAACAGTTGTTTTCTAGAAAGCAACAGATTGGCAATCCATTAAAATCCTGAAAACATTTTATTATCTTAAGTAATGCCTTGTGTACCAGGAACGTGTCATCAGTTAGTCTTACTTCATGAATTCAGACATGCTAAAAAGTTTATGCTATCTCCATGCTATTTACTATCCAACAAACATCATAGTATATTCCAAGGCCAGCTTTTCACCCGCATAGCACATTTTTTTATGGCAATGTGAATTGAATCTCGCAGAAACAGAGCCTTTGTCATCCCAGAGGGAAATATTTAAATCTGAGAATTATAATTATGTATTAACAAGATAAAAAATCTAATATAAATGAATCAATATTCAAAATTAAAAAGTTTGAAGCAGCAGGCATTTTAACTGATAACAGAAATAAATAAAGGAATGTCATTTTAACCTCAACTCCCAGAGAAGAGTTAATAAGGTCTCGCACATACTCAATGACCTCCTTTCTCTTGCAATCTGCTTCAACAGTTGGATGAATCCTATAAAGTGTTTCTCTAGTAGCTTCCTCCGCACTCTCCCAATTCTCCACCGCAACCAAAGGATCCGCGTTCACCGCCGCAGAAGGCGCCGAAAAATTACCAGAACCGGAACAAAGGTGATTCTCCCTCCTCAAAACACCATCTTCTTTGCTCGCCAAAGAGCAAACTCTAAGATCACCCATCATCATGACATTTTTTTTTTTAAAGAAAAAGGAAAAATCTATAGAGAAAGTGGCGCCAAATTACAAGGAGTAAATGCCGAAGCCGCTACGAGAGAAGCCACTAAAGAGAGAGCACCACGATCATCATTGTCGTCCCTTCGTGAGAATTGTTCATTGAATTGCAGGAATATTGACTCCTACTCAGCCATTAAGCAATTACATGTGAATTTATAATTAATCAAAGGATTTACAATGACTAATTCTAGAGAAGAAGGAGAAGGAAAGGAATTGGGTTTTGTTTGGAAGCAAAAACCCAAAACCCAAGGGAGAGGAGAAGACCTTTCTCTCTCTTTGTTTATCTGCGTCTTTATTATCAATCTCAATTTACTTTCTTTGTCGTAAGTTTCTATCTTTAGATGAAGGGAGACATGACGAAATGCTCAGTGAAAAAGGAAAATTCAATCGTAACAGAATTGGAATCATCGCGGGGCCTTATCATTTCCGCCTGGAAACAGACAATTTATGGACGTTTGATTACTCACCCTCCCATGATTTAATTGCTTTATCCTATTTCTTTCGGTTGTCTGGATCATGGTTTTAAATAATGGTGACATCCCTGCATCCATGAAATTAGATAATAATTTCAAATCGCAAGTTATATTATATTATTATATTACGTTACTTTTTTTTTTTTTATTAGATATTTTTGTGAGATATATTTTGTTATTTTTTAATAAATAGAAAATAAAATCTAAAAAAAAGTAATTAAATTAGTTAATTGATAGAATATTTAATGAGAGAAATTAATAGATATGTAATTAATAAAAATTAGTTAATTTGGTATTATAATTGAAAAAATAAAATTATTTCATGCATTAAATTGAAAATGATAAAATTTTAATAAGTTGATAAATCTGATTTATATTAATTTTTAATATGAAAAAATATTCATATCTAATTTATTTAAAATTAATTTTGAAATCTAATTATTTTTTTTAATATAATTTCAATTAGGTAGGAAGATTATAATTTTAGCTTTAATCAAAAAAATTTATATGAATTATACATGAAATTTGTTTAAATTTTAAATATTTTTTATATGAAGAATTCCAAAAATAAAATTTAATTGATAGGAGGAAAAAAAATTTAAGAACAAAATTTAATCAAAGTTAAAAAAATTTTAATAAAAAATTTTATACGAATAGGTTAGTTTAAATTTTAGATATTTTTGAGATTAAGAAGAAAAATTTGAAAAATAAAATTTAATTGATATGAGAAAAAAAATTTGAAAAACAAAATTTAATCAAAATTAGAAAATAAATAAATAATTTTTTTTATGATAATAAGAGCAAAAAAGTTATTAAAGTGTAAGTTGCATGATTATACGGACAAAAATATCACTAAAAGTGCAGAGTTGAAAATGGGCATAAACAATGCGGACAAAAATATCACTAAAAGTGCAGAGCTGAAAATGGGCATAAACAATGCAGGGATAATAATATATTTCTTAAATTCACAGCCCACCAACCTGAAACCCACTAGCCTGTACTTTTTTTTTTACTGTATCCAATACAAAATGACATTATTCTATTTGGGAGTGCACCGAAGTTGTTTTATAGAAGAAAGTTAAAAAAAAAAAATCTTGTATGGAAAAACGATGTATTCTGTATTTAGCAAAACGACACCGTTTTTACTTTTTGACAGTTGAAAAAAATAAAATAGAGGCAAAACCATATTGTCTTTTATTATATAGATATAGATTACAAAATTTATAATTATATTTTTAAATGTATTTTATTCACATCAATTTAGATTTAAAGAATTCGATTAATATGTTAATATATTCAGGGTTAATAATGAGATTAACCAACAAAAAAGCTATTCAAATGAAATTTATTTCTTCACTTTTTCCGTACTTGTAAACTTGTCAAATTGCAAGCCATCAAAATGCCCATGCAATTGCAAATTACAATTGGATATGATAGTTAATGAAGGTGCTCTAATGTTATCGGTACTAATTAAATTAAGGCAAAATTAGAAAAAAAAAAATCATAAATTTTGTATTTTATCATAGTTATACCGAATTTTTTAAAAATTTGAGTTTAATTATGTATAATTTAAATTATGTAACAAATTTTGTCTTTAATGACTGGACCTCATTCTGTTTGAGTGGTGATAACCTTGAAACTATAAAAAATATTAAAAACAGTCAATTTAATCATAAACAGTGGATCTAATGTGAAAAAAATTTCCACATGCATAAAAACAGCGCTGTTTTGCACAGTCCAAAATTTAATTTGAAATTTTTTATACTTAAAGCAGTCAATTTTGGATGCATTTATATAGCAATATTAAATTGCAGCTATCTACTATTGAAAATTAGTTCGCAAAATCTTTAAATAAAGAATTTCAAATTGAATTTTGAATTGTGTCACGACACCCTGGCCACATGCCAATTTTTTTCCACATCAGATCCACTATGTATGCCACATCATTTTTTAATATTTTTCCGAGACATTGCAACATAGGTTCGGAGTGAGTTCTAATTCACCCGATGCAAGATTTATTAAAAAACATAAAGTACATATCATTAAACTCAAATTTTTAAAAAATTGGATATAACTTTGATAAATGCAAAGTTTATGATTTTTTTTTGTAATTTACCCTTAAATTAATTGGATCGTATCATCCACCGCACAATATATCCCAAAAAATAATTAGTAAAATCAATAGCAAATCCAAAAATTTTAAACAACCGGATCCATATAGATAATATAAATTTTTATTATAAATGTAAACAATCAACTTCAGTGAAAACTTACTTACTGAAGTGTAAAACTCATATTTTCAATGCTCGAGTAGACTGGTTACAAGAATCTGGAACAATTCCACAGCACAAACACCTTCAATTACTCTTGGGTGACTTTGAAGAAGAATGATTTCAAAGAATATTGAGAGAGATGGAAAAACTATATATTTGCAATTTTTCACCTTCTATAGAAAAAAAAAACTGCAGTGGAGAGAGGAAGTTAATTTTTTGTTAACTTCCTCCTTTATATTTAATTACCTGGGGTATTGGGTTAGGTCAAGCCTATATGGCCAGTCCAAACCCATAGTCTAACATCTTTCACTCGCTCATAGTGGACTTAGCTCATATCAAAAGTCATTTCAAAATTTCAATCTCATAAAGAGTCATTCATACAGGTGAACTGATTGTGTAACCTGAAACACACATATAGCGGACGCTCCAATATAGAAATCTAATCATAGACTATATATGATACATCAATCCAACAATGTATATATTCATTATATTGTGCTTACTTACCTTAAATATCTTTCTCAATACATATAATCGAGTATTATTCAATCCCTTAAAAATCTATACTCAGATCTCTTTTTACAATTACTCTGTTTTCTAAGTTATTTCAAGCTTTGTCAAGCAAAATAACTCCAACCCGTGAATACAAATAGTGAGTGTATAAGCAAAAATATTTTCTTTTGCCCTCATGTCAATTAGATCTGAATTAACTTGCTTTTCTAGGAGTGTTTTATTAAGTCAAATCATCTCATAACTATAGGATACATCCTAAGATAGCCAACATTAATTCATCACTTCATGAGATAGTCAAAAGTTACAAAGGGTAATTAAAAGATGAAATACATGTTTAGGATTTCCAAGATTCACATAGTGAAGAAACATGGATCCATTCTTTCGCTTCCTAACAGGTCATCTAGCACATACAGTATGAAATACATGTTATGATGGAGCAATTTTTTTCCTTTTGAAGATAAAAGAGTGTATGTCTTGCTCTTTATCATAAGATAAATAACAACATTTGAGTCTTAGACTTGTCACTCTAAAAGCGTCAAACCTGAAGCATTTGTTTACACATTCAACAATGTTAAACAAGTTTCACACTCAGCTTCCTCTAAATGGACATAGGAATGGTGGGAAAGTCATTCATATTGATTCTTATATATAAAAAATCTCATCTTGATCCTTATCAAGGTGACCTTTTAAATAATGTGACCAAAACCACTCCCACTACGTCTTAGTCATCCAAAATATTTGGTCTCATATCTACTCGCTCAACAGCGCTAGAGGCGATTATTCATGTGAAAAGTCAATCTAAGTCCATCGATATACTTGATTGAATTGTGCTAAATGACATATATAATATACTCATATAATTAAACATTCGCAAACAAACGAATTAAATAAATATGTCTTTGACTTCATTATAAACAAAAACGAATGGTATATTAATATTTACAAATTGTTCACATTCTATATAAGCTAAGGAATTTTACATGTCTAATAAATGTATCTCTAGCTATAGGTTTGGTAAAAGGATCTATTACCATTTTACTTGTAGAAATGTATTTCAAAACCACTTTCTTTTCTGCGATCATGTCTCTAACGCAGTGATATCTAATCTGGATATGTTTGGTCTTCCCATGATATTTGGATCCTTAGCATAGGCTAATGCAGCCATACTATCACTATATATTGTGATAGTTTTAAATGCTATTTTAACAATTTCTAAGTGTTGTAAAAACCTTCTTAACCAAACTGCCTCTTGTATGGCCGAGGAACATGCTACGTATTCAGCTTTCCATTGTTGATAAAGATATACAAGATTAATTCTTACTACTCTATGAAATTACGCAATCATTTAGCAAGAATGTATACCTAGAAGTTGATTTGCGTTGATCAAGATCACCTTTCCAATCAGCATCCGTATAACCAATTAAGTGCAAATCTTTCCCTAGGTAACATAGAATATAGTCTGAAGTTCCTTTCAGATATCTTAAAATCCTTTTGACTATAATCCAGTGTTTTAGACCTAGATTAGATTGAAATATGTTCACTAGCCCTATGGCATAGCAAATATTTGGACATGTGCATATCATTACATACATTAGACCACCAACAGTGCTGGAGTACGGTACTTTGAACATTTGTTCTTTTTCATCAAATGTCTTGGGACATATATCAAGACTAAGGCTCATATTTCTTTCAACTAGGGTATCCATGGGCTTACTATTCAACTAGGGTATCCATGGGCTTACTATTCACACATATCATAATGCTCTAATATTTTTTTAATGTAGTTCTCCTAAGATAAACCCAGAAACCTTCTTGAGCATATAACTAGCCTCACTTATATCTTTCATTTCAAAATTCAATGATAACCATTTATTGGTAACATTAATTAATTTCTTATCATTTCCAACTATCAATATGTCATCAACATACTAGGACATAATTATAAAACCATTATTTGAACATTTAATATACACGCAATGATCTTCCTCCATCATCATAAAGCCATCCCTTAACATGGCTTGATGAAATTTGATGTTCCATTGTCTTGAAAGTTGCTTATCACCATAAATGGATCCTTTGAGTTTGCAAATTTTATGCTCTTGTCCCTTAAGCTCAAAGCCTAAAAGTTGATCCATGTAGATCTTTTTATCTAATTTTCCAGTGAGAAAAGTAGTCTTAATATCCATTTGATATAACTTTAAGTCCATCTGTGCCACAATAGCCAGAATAAGGCGAACTACCATAAACCTAACAACATGTGAGAATGTATCTTCACAGTCAATTCCCTCTTATTGTGTGTAGCCCTTGGCTACTAATCGAGCTTTGTATCTTTCAATTGTCCGATCCGCCTTATGTTTAATTTTGAGAACCCACTTGTTCCCAATAGTCTTACGGCCTAGCGGTAAATCAACCAAATTCCATACTTAATTATATTTCATCGAATCCATTTCCTCTTCTATAACTTTAATCCATTCTCTAGTTTTAGGACCATGAAAAGCTTGTTGTACTATTTTAGGCTCTTTTTCATCTGGAGCAATCATGAAAGCTTCCTCCTCAATCTCAAATCGACGATGGAGAATTCTTTCACGATTACTACATTGTGGTTGAGATTGTTCATGATATTGCTCCATAGGAACATAATCAGGTAACGTATCACTCCCACTTGCTTTAGGAGGAGCATGATATTCCATATCATCTTGTTATGTGGGTGCTAAATCAACCATTCTTGTGCTCGCACTAGTCTTGGGATCTTCCATTTCATAAAGTCAGAAATCTACATTTATCTCACTTCTTTTAGAAAAGTCCTTTTCTAAGAAAACGACATCTCGTGACTCAATTTCTATTACTATTCCATTTGTATCTTCCTCTAAAATACATATCCTTGGGAGAATTCTGAATATCTTATAAAGTTATATTTCTTCCCCCTTGGACCAAGTTTCCTATATTCATGAGAAGTGTTATGGATATAATTAGTGCAACCCCATAGGGGCATTTTACTTAAATCAGGCTCCTCACCCTTCCATAGCTCGTATACCAAGTTTCCTATATTTATAAGAAGTGTTATGGATATAATAGTTAGCTACCTATATACCCTTATCATCACAATGACTTTTAAATAAATCAAATAGATACTCATATCATCGATCGGTCCTTAATGTTTTAATATTTGCATTTAATTGATTCTCAACTAATTTACTATAGCATATGAAGTAGTCCAATGCTTCATATTTATGGAAGATTAAGTAAATGTGACCAAATCTAGTAAAATCATCTATAAATGTGATGAAATAGTGAGCACCATGTCTTGCTCTTACATTCAATGGTTCATAAATGTCAGAATGTATATGCTGTAAAGGAAATTAAGCTCTCTTGGCTATGCCAAATGGTAATCTTATTGCTTTTCCTGTTAGGCGATGCTCACAAAGAAGCAAAATTTTGTCAATTGAACCTAAAAGACCAACCTTTGCTAATCTTTTTAAGCGATCTTGCCCAATATGTCATAATCTAGCATGTCATTTAACATCATCATTTAATAAAATATTATTGAAATTGTTAACAATAAAGTTAGAAGCATCCACATTAATAGGAATTGCATCTAGTATAATAAAATCATCTAACAAATAACCAGCACCATAGTAAACATCATCCAATAGTACTCTCACACAACTATTTTCAAAAATAACTTTAAAGCCAAGATATAAAAGAGAAAAAATACAAAAACTAGATTTCATCGAAGTTCAGGAGTATAAAGCACGTCATGGAGATAAAGAGTGCAGTCTCCCTACATTACTAGCTTACAGGTGCCAATTCCAAGCATATCTGCTGAAGCATTATTCCCTATATAGATACTATAACTCCCCTTTGGAATTCAACGAAACTCCACAAAGGCATACAGTCCCTCGCTATGTGGTCGGTTGTTGCTGAGTCTACAGTCTAATAAGGAACAATTTCAGAAAGCATTAATTAACTACTAACATATAAATTAGAGGGATGAATTTAGTCATACAATACCTTTGGCTCAGTCAATCACGAGCAAAGTGACTTGGTTTTCCACAGTTGAAGCAATTTATGCTCTTGCCTTTCTTACAACCGCGTCTTCCACACTTGTGTTTCTTCCCATTAAAATTGACTTTGTTACCTCCCTTGCCTTGCTTGTTTCCTTTACCCTTCCATTTCTTTCGTCCAGAGCTTAAAGCTCCTTTTCCCTTAGACTAAGTCATATAAGCCTCTCTTGTAGGCTTATCAGTGAGAAAGCAGTCCTCCTCTAGCTCAACATGATGGGCAACGTCATCAAAATTCTTAATGTTGTCATTATGGGTAAGGTTAACACTTATGTGCTCCTAGGCACTTGGAAGAGATCGAATCACAGCTTGGACCTGTTGCTCATCAGTTAACTCATGACCAGCTACCTTTAGCTCTCTTATCATGTTAGACATCACAGTAAGATGTTGGCATATTGCCTCATTGTATGATTAAGATTCTTCTTATAAGCATCAAACTTAAGAGTCAATTAACATAGCCTAGTGGTCAAAGTTCCACCAAATTAGACCTTGACACCATCCCAAACTGCCAAAGCCTAGTAGTGTTTCTCAAAGCGCAACATCATATCATTTCTCATGCTACTCAGCATCAATATGCGAGCAACTTTGTCCTTGCACTTGTAGGTTTGATATGCCTCCATATCCTGCCTATGTTAAGTAGTGCTTCCATGCTCAGCCATGGGTTGTGTGATCGTTTCCAGCATATCTTGCTCTTCGAGAAGATACTGAATTTTCCAATGTCAAACATCATAATTCTTATCATTCAACTTGTCTCCTTAGTTTAAGTCCAGCAATATTGCTTTTTATAACAACCATTTCAACTATTTAGAACTAATGATCTTAATTAGCAAAATTCATAATCTCAAAATTATTTCTTGTCGCAAAGTTTTAAATTAATCAATAATAACATAACACATATAACATAAACAAAAGTCTTATCATACAATACAATCAATTCTTACTAACATTGTTTAGTTATTATTGTTTAATTCAAACGTGAGCCAATCATCTCATTAGGTGAGATTAACTAATCTTCCAACCTAATATTCCTATTGTAATTCTCATATTTGTTTATGCAACAACAACAACAAGAATAATAATAATAATAATAATAATAATATATTCATTCACAAACAAATATTTATAATAAGTCATGAAGCATTCATTACATGCTTTAAAGAATATAAACACCAAACATGAACATAAAAGTCTAAACATATTTACAATAAAAATAAATGTCCTAATAATACTTCAAAGTCATTCGTCTTCTTTGTGGACTAATGGTTCCCTCTCAACAAATTCCCTCTTAGCTAATGTCCTAGACATCTTACTCATTAATGGGTATCCGCTCATATGCTTAATACTAGCTAATGATCTAGAACTCTTACTCATCCATGAGAATCCACTTGTGGACTTGCTAGATCTCCTAATACTATCTCATGTTCGGTGCTCCAACTCTTTAAATAATTCTCTCACAATATTGTTGTAATCTAAGTCGTTTATCCTCTCTCTAAATGCCTTTCTTACTTGTTCCCATGAATCGGTAGGGAGTCGAGAATAATCCACATTTGTTGTTCTACTGCCAACTTATATTCATTATGATACAACATATGGAAGGTCCATAAATTTTGATACATCACATCAATGTGAACTTTCAGTGAGTGATTTGGATTCTTTCTATATGTAGTAAGTTGCTCCAAAGTACGAAGCATATGATCCCTCATAACATATTAGAATGATTAAGCATTAGACATAAAAAGCATGTAATATGTTTATTCAATTTCATGTAAATTTTACATTTTATGTACTTTTAAATCCAAAAACACTTCAAAATATGCTTAAAAATTCTAAAAAATACTCATTAAATAGAAAATTAAATTTTAAGCATTTAAAAAAAAAAAATGAACCCAAACAGACCTCTCATGCGTCCCTATGTCCAACCACATCATCAGTCACGTCAATGCCACATAGACCAACCAAAGTAAGCCACGTGTCTTGACATTGCCACATGGCAGTGACATATAAGAACGCCACATGGCATGCCACATCAGCATTGAGACAGTGTCTCCCAATCATTTTACGCCACTTATCAGCAGTTGTCATGTCATCTCGCCACGTGGCGCAACAAGCTAGAAGCAATAATAGATACATTTTACCACGTGTGTCCAATAGAGAAGTGACACGTGGTAGTAAATACTATTAAACGCCTCACTCTCCCCCGATAGTGCATGCAGGCCACGTGCCTCCTTCCAATGACAGTTCAAACTCGTTTTCAAATTTTTAATGCTTTTTGGGGTGTTCGTTCGGTTTGACCATAAAATTACAATTTGACAACATTTTAGCAGCATTTGGACATCAAACATATTAACAGAAAGTGATAGAAATTTGCAATTCCAGAATTTATAAACCCTAATTAAGATTAGAATATTTGAAAAATCATATAAATTCAATGAAGTATCCAAAAATTCTGTAAAAATATTCGTTGGAAAGTTTGTGACCAGAGCTTTCCAACATACTAATTATATTTCATGAAATAGAGAAAACATTTCTTAAAAAATTGAACAAAATTTGGATTTCTATGTAATTTCATGCAAAATTGTTCAATTAATTATTCTAATCTTCAATTCAAGCACAAAAACACAATTAAGGTTCTTATACCAATATAAACAATCAATGTCACTGGAAACTTACTTCTTAAAATGTTAAACTTGTTTTTTCAATGCTCAATAGATCGGTTACAAGAATTAGAGATAATTCCATAGCACAAACACCTTCAATATTTCTTGGATGACTTTGGAGAAGAAAGATTTTTGACAATTTTGAGAGAGATGGAAAAACTATATATTCGCAGTTTTCACATTCTGTAGAAAAAAAACTTTAGTGGAGAGGGGAAGTTATTTTTTTGTTAACCTTCTCTTTTATACTTAATTAGTTTGGGTCTTAGATTGGGTCAAGCCCAAATGGACGGCCCAGACTCATAGCCCAACAATAAAAATATACATATGATAATTAGAATAAAAAAAAAGTATTTTTATAGCATTCCTATACAATTTTTCATATTTTGAAAATAATACATAATTGCATTAGTACTAACAACTTCAAATATATATCATTTTCAATTTATAGTAGTAAACAATTATTACACCAATGATCACTTTTTTTAATTGTCAGTTTTATATGAATAATTTAAAAAAATAGAGTTTTCTAAATTTTTTTTGGAATCTATTTTATTTTTTTATTGGGTCCATATTTAAAATATCATATCTATTATTCTAAATTTTAAGCAATTTATAGGGTTCAATGACCACACTAATTATTACTTATATTTGCTCCTAGTAAAATCATTTAATTCAATAAAAAAATAAACAACAAAATTAAATATATAGTATATAAAGTTAATTGATATTTAAATAAATATCATTTTTATTAAAAATATAAATTGAAAGTTATTAGGAATAAAATTGAATAAAAAATAAATAATAATGACAAAATTAATTTAGTTAAAATAGAACTAAGTGATTAAATTGTATAATTATATTGATCAGTGAAGTTAGTTATAATAAAAATAAGTAAACAAAATAAAAATAATAAACAAAAAAAGAAAAGAAAAAGAATAAACAAATTTTTAAAAAAAGACTGCTAGAGAAAAAAATAGAAAAGAAATGGACCGGAACAAACTAAGTAAAGTAGGTGGTCATTTTTGGCCATATAAATACAATTAAATTTCTATATATTTCATTCAACTTCTTCTCTCTTTCCTTTTCTTTCTCCTGCAATAGCCCTTATTTTTTCATTCTATCACTTTGAAATAAATTGTGAACATGTGATTATATTAATGTAAAATGAGCATCGATTATAGCAGATAAAGATATAATGAAAATAAATAAATAATGATTTTAATTATCTATTTTTCTACTTGAAAACTAGCTTATAATAAATGGTGTACCATTCAATGAGGATTACTGTATCGATATGAATATGATTTGAGGACATAATGGTTTTAGCTCCGAGAGCGCTCCTGATCCTATTTATACACAAATGATATGATTATACTCAATTAAGGTGCTTCACACCCCGTATCTGCACAGTTCGAGGACGAGACTTGAACTATCTGAATTAACAGTTAATAAATAATAAAAGAAATATAGAATTTAATTTAATGATTTAAGTGAAATTTGATTTTATGAAATTTGTCATGATATAAATTGTATGCATATAATATGGTAAAATAAATAAATAGATAGAATATATGTACTATTTTTGTTGCATGAGAATTTCACATATTGATTGCTTATTTATTTTAGTTTTTATATGTATTAAATTTAAATATGTCATAATTTATTCTTGACATGCATTTGTGTGATTACATGAAAAAATTTTAATGCTTATATGTATAGTTTAGCGTGAGTTTCTCTTACATAGGAATTAAAGTTAATAGATAACAGATATTAAAGGTGAATAAGAATGATTCTGAGCTTATATCAGAGGAAATACTAAACACCGAGTTAGAGGGTCAGTTATTTTATACTTTTGTTATTGTATGTTCATTATGCATATAAGTTAGATGGTATATATATATATATTAATTCAGACAGATTAATTTAGTTAGCCATGTGGTATTCCGATTATATGGTAATATTATTCATATTATATAGGTTGGGTGTCATAATAATAATAATAGTATAACAAAAAAATATTAAGTTATTAAAAAATAATATTTTAATTATTCATAAATAAATAGATATTTTATTGAGTATAAAGGGAAAAAACACTTGTCTTAAAAAAAAAAAAAAAGAAAGATGAAAAAATCTCTTTTTAAAACTAAACAATATAAGACAAGATTTCTATATGAACGGCTCTATGAACGAAACTTTGCTTTGTTATTCATCTTGGAACTATGGTTTATATGGAAGAAAATTGAGAACCCATAACACTGTGATGTTGAAACTTGAAATTTAAATTTATTAAATTTGGCATGAATTGTTTAATATTTTGGGTTAATTAATTTTGGAGACACTGAAAATAAATTATAGAATACTAGAAATATTTTGGAGACACTATAAATAAATTATATAACATAGGAAATATTTTGGAGACATTGTAAATAAAATATAGAACACTGGAAATATTTTGGAGACTGTAAATAAATTATATAATACTGAAAATATTTTTGGAGACACTATAAATAAATTGCATAACACTTGAAATATTTTGGAGACACTGGAAATAAATTATAGAATAATAGAAATACTTCAGAGACCCTGGTGATAACTTATAGAATACTGAAAAATAGTTGGGTACTGGACATAAAATGTGAATTAAATTTATAAATGGCTTTTTGGTCTCTACATGTATATTTTGTTGCCTTTTATTTGTCAATATGATAGATACGAGACATGGTTAATTCTTATGCATGAATTAATAATTTATGGTACGACTTACATGATGTTAATCTATGAAGTTGGATTATATTGACTTGATATAAAGGCATGTAATTTATTTATGACAAGGTTTGTAGTGAGAATACATGAATACATGACTTTAATTATGTATAAATAAGAAAGTGTTATGACATGTGAATTAATATTCAAGTGTATGTGTCATGCAATATAAAAAGGAAATGTGAAAAGACTTAAATGCTCATTTGCTGTACTAGGACTGATTTTAAGGTAGGCTCAAGTTCTGAGAGTGCTCATATTCACAATCTATATCTAGTAGTTTGAGTATTGAGTAGTGGGCGATAAAATATAAAATAAGTCTATACGTAAGTTATGAATATACAATTATGGCTTTCGCTTACCAGGAACGTTTTCCTTCTTTCTAAGGAATGTTGGCATAACTATATGAGATAGATATGTTGGCACATATATATATAGTTATATATATTATATATATAATATTAGTTATATATTCTTTTCATATATGAGATAGATATGTTGGCATAACTATATATATAATATGACTGTTGATGAAAAGAATGCTTGTAATGTAAGACTGCATGCTAAAATTTATATGATTATATGTATTACTAAGCTTTCAATAGCTTAGCGTGTGGATTTTCATACACATAGATTTGGAGTTGTAGATTCAGTTGACAAAGAGAAATATGCATTTGTCATATCTCTTTCAGTTCAGAGTCAACTTCTTATTTTCATTCATTCTTTATTGTTTAATTCATTGGGTAGTTTTGAATTTGAAAAGACATTCAAATATTTTATTTATTTTATTAAAGGATTATAATAATTGCTCGTGTTTAGCCCTAGATTATGGATTTACATGTTATTTAATTTCATTGAATGATTATGGATAAGAAGGAATAATACAAATTGATTGAATATATAATTTGCATGTGAATGATACAAGATATCTGGATTGATGATATGTTGTTATAAATATGGTTAATGAATTGGACACAGGATATTAAGATAATTGGACATAGGTTTAGTATTCGCTTGTATAGTAAAGTCTAGTCTACTATATGGGAGGGTGTTATATTTTAGTATCAGAGTTTGGATTAGGTGGTTTTAAACTTGCGCGGGCTATGAGTTTATCATGCATTAAATTCATGAACAACATTTGACTCTAACCAATGCTACTTTTTCTGTCACATTGTAAGTTGTATTGAGAGCGATGTTTGAAGTAAAGTACTATGTACTGTCCAAGGAGGGAGACTCACAATGCTAGGGCATAAAACTAGCCCATCATAGGCAGTGTGCAAGGCTCGTAGGGCATTCCTGATCTGAATCAACCGGCAGGCCAGCTAGACATGGCCAATAATCCCTTCTTTTAAGAGATGAGGGGATTTTTCAAGTAACTTGTCAAGGTCGTGCCACAACAGTAGGCCCCACCACCACCACCACTATTGAAGTCCACTATCCAAATCGACAGACTCAAGAAACATGGGGCTATGGTTTTCTTAAGGAAGAAGACCTGTGATCTTATTGATGCTGAGTAGTGGTTTGATCTGATAGAGAGGTTTTAAGAGAGCTACAGGTCCTTAAGGAGGACCGATCCAAATATGTTATTTCATTGCTACAGTCTGATGCCTATGACTAGTGGAAGACAATATTCAGAAGGCCAGGGGTGACAGAGCCAATTAGTTAGGATTTCATCCTGGAGCAGTTCAGAGATAAATATATGTCGTAGATTTATTTAGATGGATAGAAGAAGAGGTTTATGAACCTCAAACAGGGTACGATATCGGTCTTGGAGTATGAGACTGAGTTTACTCAGCTCAGTAAATATGCTCCAGAGCTAGTTAGCACTGAGAGAGATATGTGTAGACAATTCGAGGATAAGATAGGTAGAGAGGTTGGTGATATGGTATCCTACCTTTGTCACAATAATTAATCAGACTTGGTTGCTTCTACCCTCTTCCTCGAGAAAAGAAAAAGAAAAAGGGCGGAGGAAAAGGGTAGGAGGTAGTCAACTTTAGCGACTTAGTAGATAAGTAAGAAGGGTCGCTCATACTAGAGCTAGTCTTAGGGCTATTAAGGCTAGCAGCAAGGTTAGCATTAGGGAGGTTCATAGAAGAGGGGATAGCCTTCAAGGACCCTATCAAGGGCAGGCAGTTTCCAGATTCATTCAGACTAGAGAGGGTGCTCTTTTATATGCTACTTATAGTAGATATCATCATGGAGAGTGCATGCTTCCCACAGGAGCTTGTTTCAGGTGTGGCCAATAAGGCCATATAAATAGGGATTGTCCATTGATGAAGAACAATGCCTCGGCTCAGACTACAATATCTATACCAGCTCAAACCCAACCGTAGGCTATAGGTGGCCGCCCAGGCAATACTAGGGTCACCTCAGAGCAGTTAATAGGTCAAGACTAGGCTGAGCACTAGTTAGGCTTATGCCATGAGTGCCCAAGAGGACCAGACCACCACATATGTCATTGTTGAGTGGTGATGCCATACATAAAAAGGAAGATACTTATAGAATTGTAGAGGCAAATAGATCTTTTACACATTTTTGTTAATCCACAAACATGATCTATATAGACATATAGACTCATGAAGCCATACATCTCGATTAGAAAATAATTAACAGAAAAAGAAAGAATTGAAATTGATCATATGTTCCCTTTATATGATTCAGATTTATGTACTTTGATTGGGTTCATACACTTATATATATGCACTAGCATACTAAAACAACATGTCATGTCTAGTAAGCCTTCCTTTATAAGATTGGGTAACCAATCCCTTAAGCCATAACATAGTTGTTAACTGGGTTTATAGGGGTTGTTCATGGGAGGAGTTCATTGTAGATTTGATAGAATTACTCTTTCATGAGTATGATGCTATTTTGGGAATGGACTGGCTGTAAAGTATGGGTAGTAGTTGACTGTCAGGGTAAGTTTGTGAGGCTTAAGACTGATGTTCAAAGTATTGTTACTATGAGAATGGAGTTGTTTCCATAACCCCCTGTGATCTCCATGATGAAGGCAAAGAGGATGATGATGAAGGGGTGTGATGCCTACTTAGCCCATATCATTAACACTAGAAAGGAAGGTCTAGAACTCAACAATATTCCTATAATGAGAGAGTTTCTAGATGTGTTCTGAGAGGATCTGTTAGGATTACCACTAGACAAGACAGTTGAGTTCTCCATTGAGTTTGCCCTAGACATAACACCCATTTCCTCTACTCCCTATAGGATATCAAAAATGAAAGTTCTTAAGGCTTAGTTAGAGGTGCTATTAAATGAAGGATTCATTAGACCCAGTATGTCCCCTTGGGGCACACCTATTTTGTTTCTTAAGAAGACATATGGGTTTATGCGGTTGTTTTGTTTGATTAGATGAGGGGTACAAATGTCTTCTATAAGATTGATTGGAGATCTGGCTATCATCGGCTGAAATTTAAGGCTGAGCACATACCCAAGACTACTTTTAGGACCAGGTACGAGAATTATGAGTTTTTGGTTATGCCTTTTAGGCTGATTAATGCTCCAACAACATTTATGGACTTAATGAATAGGTTATTCAAGCCCTATTTGGATTAGTTCATTGTTGTGTTTATAGATGATATTTTGGTGTGTTCTATGACATTAGAGGAGCATGACCAGCACTTAAGGACAGTATTACAGGTTTTGAGAGAGCAGCAATTGTACACCAAATAAATGTGAGTTTTGGCTTGATAAGGTAGCATTTTTGGGTCATATAGTTGCAACATATGGAATTAGACTGGACCCTAGTAAGATTGAAGTCGTTATGAGTTGGAAGCCTTCTAGAAATGTGATAGAAAGTAGGAGCTTCCTTAGACTAGCCAGTTATTATAAGAGATTTATTAAAGGCTTTTCTATGATTGCCTTTCATTTGACCAGGCTATTAAGGAAGGAGGTGAAATTCAAATGGATTGAGAAATGTTAGACCAACTTTGACAAGTTAAAGAAGATGTTAATAGAGGCTCCAGTATTGACACAGCGGATCCTATATTTGTTATTTACAGTGATGCTTCACATAGTGGTCTAAGTTGTGTGTTGATGTATGAGGGTAAGGTTATTGCTTATGCCTATAGATAGCTCAAGCCCCATGAGAAAAATTACCGCACTCTTGACTTAGAGTTGGCTACTATTGTCTTTACTTTGAAGATATGGCACCACAACCTTTATGTGGAGAAATGCTACATTTATACCAATTATAAGAGTCTTAAGTACTTTCCTAAATAGAGGGATCTTAATTTGAGAGAGTGACAGTGGCTAGAGCTGATAAGGACTATAATTGTGTGATTGACTACCACCTAAAAAAGGCTAGTGTGGTAGCTGATTCTTTAAGTAGGAAGATGGTTGTTAAGTTACACATTAGACCTATACTTGGCTAAGAGATTAGAAATGCTCAGAGGTAGGATAATTAGTTGGTTGAGATTGTTAAGGCGGTCTCTAAGGGGGAGAGACTTGGGTATTCAGTACAGCTAGATGGTAGTATATGCTTTCAGGGTAGGTTGATTATGTCACGTACCGAGTTGAGGCAAATGATACTTCAAAGGGTTCATGACACCCAATATTCTATCAATCCAGATAGCAACAGGATTTATAAGAATCTCATAGGTAAGTATTAGTGGTCGGGTATGAAGAAGGATATTACATAGTACACTACTCAATAGTTGACTTATCAGTAAGCCAAAATAGAAGACTAGGTATCTTTAAGTCTATTACAACCGATCACACTCCCAGTTTGGAAATGGGAGAGGATTACCATAGACTTTGTGATTAGATTATCAGTGATGCCCAGTAAGTATGATGTTATATGGATGATTACGGATAGGCTTACAAAATCCATTAATTTCTTACTTATTAAGAGGGACTACTCCTTGAGCAGACTTGCTGACTTGTATATTAGTGAGATTGTTTAACTCTATGTAGTACCCTTATCCATTATATCAAATGGGGATCCCAGGTTCACTTCTCAGTTTTGGGGTAGTCTGTAGAAAGCTTTAGGCACCAAACTTTATTTTAGTACAGCTTTCCACTCAGAGACAGATGGTCAATTAGAGTGTTAGGATTTGTAATCAAGCATATCATATATATAACGCAGCGGAAATTAGATATTTACAAACCTAATAGTAGAAATCATCCTATGTAGCAGTGAACGATTAAACAAAATAAGGTTTGTTAGGGCCTTCGTTCTTCAATTCGCCTTACCAGGTTGTTGCAAACTACAGTAATCCTTACTTGCATTACCTCTAATGGATGTCTACACGAAAGATACAAAGAAGAAAACCTTTGGCAATGGGTTTTGCACAATCTCTTATGCTAGCAAGAGAAGATGTAATGAGAGAATGAGAGAACATACCACTTTTGTTCTCTATGTTTACAACCCTTCTGAGGTTTGAAAAAGGACTATTTACATTTCTTAAACAGTTAGGGTTCAGAACCCTCGTTCAAAGAATTCTAATCAGATTAGGTTTCTTTTTTTTATATCTGTCCCGGTCAAAAAACATCTTTTTCGGTCGGGATATGCCCAAAATTGAGCGGTTCCCGATTGTGACATCACATTCCTGATCGAGACAGTGTAATTTTAGTCCAGTTGTTTTTCTCGATTGCGAGCTGGACTTTCCTTCTCATGACTTTGTCTCGCTTGGGAATGTCCTGTTCCCAAGCGGGAAGTTCTCTAGACTTGCCTTTCTCTCTTCGTTTTGGATCCAATCCAAAAGCCCATTTTACTTCCTCTATGCACCTTCAATGCATGTGACCCATTAGGTTTCCGATTATATTGGCCATTCAGATCATTACTTGATCTTGAGTAAGTCATGAGCGGTATCTAGCAACTCATCACGACCCCTATTTGACTAGAAAGTCAGTGTCTGACTATAAACATTTGCATAGATAATATCTGTGCAATTCATTCCTTCACCCTATTATATCCCACTCAGTTCAGAGCATGGATTCAGTATCAGCTCCCACTAGACTGACTACTTCATATCTAGTCTGAGTGATGTTAGATCTTGTCTCTGGGACCTATTACTCTTACAGATATATCATTGAAGACTATCTTCATGATATTTCCACTCTAGCTATAGATTCTTGAGTAATGATCATGACAAAAGACCATGAATATACTTTCCTTCTATCAGGAGTAGTGAATCCTTTGTTGGCTAATCAAATGCCTTAAAATACTTCAAGTTATACCCAATCACTACCCTATGAGCAACCTCTTCTAAGGCAACAAGGAATGGAGTACTAGATCAGTATCCAAAATAACTTTGAGACCTCAAGTCTAAGGATACTTATATCATTGCTATGATGAGACTATCATTGATATAGAATAGAAGATTCATGTGATGGTGTCATAGCAGGTAATCTAATGAATTTGACTACTCTAGCAAGTATCTACATATTAACTCTAGACATCTCATGTCTACAGATTATGAGATCTACTGCTTGATTCAATTAAGGAGTATAACACGTGCTAGTCTGTCCGGATCAATAATGTTTGGTCTCGTTGATCCTATGACCAGGGATAGTTTAGATATAATCATAATTGTATATTATAAGAATCTCAATATCATGGTCCCATCATGATTTCCTTCATGCTATGTTTATATCATGGACTTTATTATTTAATTTAAGATATGATCAATTCATAATATAAATGAACATTAATAAATAAAAATGCATTTTATTCATATGAAATGAATTTGTACAATAAGTGTTAAAGGTCATTGTATTTAGAGCACTTCTCTAACATACTCTCACTTGCACTAAAGTTAATCACCTTTATATCTAATTCCATATGCGAGTACATGAGAGTCATACTTCTTTTGGGGAAGTGGCTTTGTGAGCGGATCATCGATATTCTGATTACTGGACACTTTTTTTACTTTTACGTCACCTTTACATATGATCTCTCTAATCACATAGTAGCGATTGATCACATGTTTGGATTTTTAATGAGATCGTGGCTTATTTGCTTGCGCAATGGCTCTATTGTCACAATACAACTGTATTGAATCAACAATGATGGGAATCACTCTTAGCTCTGTGATGAACTTCCTTATTCAAACCACTTCCCTAGTTGCCTCAGAAGTTGTAATTTACTCTACTTCAGTTGTAGAATCTTCAGTCATTTCCTATTTGGAACTATTCCAACTGGCTGCACCACCATTCAATATGAATACGTAACCTGATTATGATTTTGAGTCATCCCCATCAGTTTGGAAGCTGGCATTTGTATACCCACTTACCTCAAGATTTCTATCTCCATATACCAAGAATACATTCTTAGTCCTTTTCAAGTACTTAAGGATATTATTGATAGCCACCTAATGACCCTCACTAGGGTCCAACTAGTATCTGCTCATGACACTTAGAGCATATGTTACATCGGGTCTAGTATATATCATAGTGTATATGATTGATCATATGGTGTAACATTCTCAACTTTCTCCACATGCATTTCATTTAAACATGTTCACTTTATATATGTCATTGAAACACATGCATGCATATGGATTTTAGCTTGACATGTTCATGAGGTATTCTTGCTACATGTCTGTTTATTTGCAATAGTACTAAGTCGCACGTATTTTTTTTATAACCTAAATAAGGACGAGAAGATATTAGAAATAAAATTGAATAAAATGATTAGAAGAAAAATTATAATAAATGATAATGACATAGTTAATTTAATTAAATTGGAATAAATAATAATGACATAGTTAATTTAATTAAATTGGACTACTTGATTTGATTGTACTTTTGGTATTGTTTAGATATATGTAGTAGTAGTAGTAGTAGTAGCAGCAGCAGTAGTAGTAATAAAAGAAAAGGAAGAAAAGTGAAAAAAAGACAAAAAAAAAAAAGAAAAAGAGGATAACAAAGTTAAAAAAAAAAAAAAAGAAGAAGAAGAAAAAGAAGAAGAATCGGGAAAGTGGAGGAAGGGATGCCACTTTTGCCTTATAAAATCAGCTCTCTCTCTCTCTCTCTCTCTCTTTTTCTCTAGAATCGTACTTTTTTTTTTCATTTTCTTCATGTTCCTATCAAAGTTCCAGCCACAAATTGATCATTAGTATGTTAATTAACTCTTCTTTTATTGATAATTTTGAATTAAAAATTGATAGATTGTGGTTTAATGTCTATAAGCAACTAGGTGGTCTTGCTCTAAGCTTTCAAATTATGTTCTCAGACCAGTATATTAGGGCTCCATTTTCTTCATGTTAGCTCCATTTTCTTCATGTTAGAGACCAAATTTAATAAAGCAAAAATATCAAATTTGTAGATTTATATTTTCAGTTTATGACTATATAAAGGGTTTTGCAAGATTTAGTCTATAGAAAGAGATATACATAATTGAATGAGACTGGTTTGGATTTGAAAGCTAGTTAGATAACCTACTATTTTTACTTGTTTTGAAAATGATGGAGGCCGTATTTGAGGAAATTCAAAACATGAAAGTTGTAGCTTTCTGTGTTGTCTATTGTATGCTAAATTTCATGATTAGATTCTTGGTAGATGTTGGATTATAATAAATGCAATCATAACTGTTCCTTACTTGAGTTGTCTATTGGTACCCTATGCAGGTCCAACATATTTGTGACAAATTTTGAGTTTCTTATAGACTGAACTAGGTAAATATTCAAACTTTTAGGTTTATGTCCTAGCTATATGATGGTAAAAATATTACCTTAATAGGTTATGTATTTTGTGAGATATGACCTTAATAAGCAAGACTGGTATGATTGTTACTTTGTTATAGGTTGGTCATATGTTCTCTATTGTTTAAGGTCCTTAGAGAAAGAACATATAAAAGTTGTAATAAAAAAATGTCCCAATTTGGCTTATCTAAGTTTCTACAGAGTTTCATTATAAGATAATCTATACGTTGTAAGTTATAAATTTTTAAATTCGGTAACTTCAAACTACCTAAGGGCAGAGAATAGAATATATTTTGAAATAGCACCAAAAATTGTACAATGATCTAAAAATTCTAAAATTTTAATATGTTATAAAATTATATGTTCACTTTAATTAGGATTAAGAATTACATAGTTTGGACAAGTATAGAAAAATCTATAGGCTTAAAATCCATAAAGGTTATAGTGCCATATAGGAAAACCCTAATTAGTTTATGCATATCAACTTGTTCAAGTTATATTAAGTTTCTTTGGCTATCAATTGATCAATTATAATTTTAATTAGGCTTAAAACAAATTGGAAACCCACAAGAAGGGGATAAAAAATAAGTTAGAAATTAGATATCGAACAAAAGGTGAGTTTAATTATCAAATGATTTCTCTAGTACATAATCCATATTGCTTGCTATGTGAATTATGAAATGACTTGTGGTATGTCTATAATATGATTGCCATGATTTTTTTTTGAAAATAAGATGATGAATAATTTGTGGACATATTTGTAACAAGATTGTGTTAAATTTAATTGTCTACTTATGAACATGTATGTGGCATGAATGTGCTAAATGTATTAGCCTACTTTACATAATGTGATGGATGAATTGATATTCAAGGGGTGATACAAATGCAATGATTATACAATAATTTGTTGCAAATGCATATGCATATGAACTTAAAAGGGCGTTATGACTAGTTAAATGGTATTGTAAAGCAAAAGAAAAGGCTTATGGTCCCATCAAATGTTCAAACGCAAAAGAAAATGTTAATGACCTAACAAATGTGCAAATGATCAAGCTAGCTAGCAAATACAAATGTTCACATGGAAACCCGATGCAATGTCTATTTAGCCTGATCATAACAAAAGAAAATGACAAATCATAAGCATAAGCATCAGTAAATGACAGTATTTATATAATTTAATATAATTTATATCTATATGAAATTGACAAGTGGAATGGAATATTAAGTGTGCGATGATTATAATTGTTATTAGCATTTATTTTTGTGTATTATTTAGTACTCTAGAAAGCATTTGATAGTTATTCTCACTTAGTCACAACTCACCAAATTGCATTATTTTTTAGGTAGAAAAGTAATAGCTCATTCTGAAGTGCATATTCGAAGTCATTAATCAAAGATCACTGGCCGAGCCTCCCTACTCTCTCTCCTTGTATTTCACATGAGCATGACAATATATTATTTGTGTTTTGGGTGAATGTATGCATGTGTGTAAATAAAGCGAGTTTGTAATAATATATCTAATCCATCTTAAACTCATAACTTAAAATACTTGGACACAATATTTAAGGTCAAAATATATGTGGAATATTATGCAATATGATAAAAAAAATACCCATATTGTGATCACAATCTTGCCTTAATCATGTACCGTACGTGATAAATTAATACAATGATATATGTATTTTAAATGTATAAGGTATTACATATGGGATCAAACTAATATAGTCCTCTAGTCTTGTATTTTTAGACACTTAAACTTTGAAAGAGTAATCACATATGTCATGGGAATGAACCCTTTCTTTGACTGATCTATGCTAAATCTCCTTAGCATCTTGTCTATGTATATAGACTGAAAAAGTCCAAGCAACCACTTAGATCTTCATCCCCAAGATATAGGTTGCATCTCTAAGGTCTTTCATTGAGAAATTCTTAGAAAGCCAAACTTTAACGGTTTGAAGTATTGAAACATTGTTCCCCATAATTAATATGTTATCTACATATAATATAAGGAAAACGATTGCACTTTTACTAACCTTCTTATATATACAAGGTTCATCCAGATTTTGTGAGAAACCAAACTGTTTGATTATCTTATCAAATCAGATGTTCCAACTCCTAGAAGCTTGCTTCAATCATAAATGAATATTTAAAGCTTGCATACCTTTTCACCATCTTTAGATGTGAAGCCCTCTAGTTGTGTCAAATCCACATCCTCGGTAAGGTTTCCATTTAGGAAAGCCATCTTCATATCCATTGGCCATATCTCATAGTCATAATGAGTAACAATGACTAAGAGTATCCTAATGGATTTAAGCCTAGCTATTGGGCTAAAAGTCTCGTCATAGTCAAATCCTTGTCTTTGATGATAACCCTTATCTACCATCCTAGCTTTATAGGTAACCATATTACCCTCCATATTGGTCTTCTTCTTGAAGACCCAATTACACTCTATAGGCTTTTATCCTTTTGGATGGGTCAACCAAGGTCCACACCTAGTTTTCATACATGAAATCCATTTCTAATTGCATGACCTCTAGCCATTTATCAGACTTTGAACTCTTCAAAACTTCATAGCTAGTAGGCTCATAATCCTTAATGAGCATGATATCATTCTGATTGCTTATAAGAAATCCATATCTCTCAGGAGCAGATTGTATCCTACTAGATCTACAAAGATCTTGCGTATCAAAAGGTGTAGCTGTTATTCCATCTCCATAAGGTTTAGGCAGTTGATTTGTGTTTGCTAGAGCATCTTGAACTACTTCAAGTTCAACATTACTCCTATTATCTCCTTTAAGAAGAAATTCTTCCTCCAAGAAGGTAGCATGCTTTGAAACAAACACCTTTTGTTCCAAATGATTGTAGAATTGATATCCAATCATTTTTTTAGGATATCCTACAAACAAACATCGGTTAAATTTAGCTTCAAGCTTATTTGACATTATTCGCTTCACATAAGTTTGACAATCCCATGCTTTCATGTAAGAAAGTATAGACTTCTTGTCTTTCCATATCTCATATGGAGTAGTATCAACTATTTTAGAACAGACTCTATTTATTATATATACGGCAATCATCAGTGCATAACCCCAAAAGGACTTAGGAAGTTCTGCTAAGCTCATCATTGACATTACCATGTCTAACAAGGTTCGGTTTCTCCTTTTAGCCACACCATTGTATTATAGAATGAAGGGCAGAGTCCACTAGGATAAAATTTCATTATCCTTAAGATAAACTTGAAACTTCTAACTTAAGTATTCACCACCTCGATTGGATCTAAGTGATTTAATACTCCTGCCAAGTTGTTTCTCTACTTCATATCTGAATTTTTTGAACTTCTCAAATGCATCAGACTTGTATTTCATACGATACACATACCTAAATCGTGAATGATCTTCGATAAATGTAATGAAGTAGCGGTAGCCTCTTCTAGCATGCACAGACATTGGGCCACATACACCTGAATGTATTAGGTCCAATAGTCCAGTGACACGTTCACCCTTTCCACTAAAACGTGATTTTGTCATCTTGCCTAATAAATAAGATTTTCATGTGTCATATGATTCATAATCAAATGACCCCAAGCTATCATCCTTGTATAGCTTAGTCATATGCCTCTCACTTATATAGCCAAGGCGACAATGCCATAAGTAAGATGATTTTGTTTTATCTATTTTAATCCTTTTGTTATTATCAATATTGAAGATAGAACTAAACATATCAAGAATATAAATTCCATTGCAAGGAGTTCCAGTTTCATAAAGAATATCATTTAACATTATAGAGCAACCATTGCCACTAATAGTTAAAATGAATCCATTTCTATTCAAATTAGAAACATAAATAATATTCTTAGTTAAAGTAAGAACATAAAAGCTATTGTCTAATTCTATTACAAGTCCACTAGGGAGTGTCAATGCATAAGTTTCTACGGCTTATGTAGTAACTCTTGCTCCATTGCCCATGCGTAGGTCTGACTCTCCTTTCTTGAGCTATCTACTATTCCTTAGGCCTTACATATCAGTACATATGTGTGAGTTACATGCGGTATCCAATACCTATATGTTATTACTAGAAACATTATTAACTTCAATAACAAATATACCTGAAGTAGTTAGGGCATTTGATGCCTTCTTCTTCAAGGACTCCAGATAGATCTTATTATTCCTCTTCTAAAGGCCTTCTTTGCCATAATGGAAGCAAGTCTCTTTTAAGGCAGTCTCTTTAGCCTTCTTCTTGGCCATACCTCCTTTAGGGTTTGTGGACATCTTTTTCTTGTCTTTTTCTTCAAACTAAAAGAATCCATCAACATTACAACCTTGCTATCCTTCTTGATGGAAGGCTCAATTGTCTTGAGCATATTGATAAGCTCGGGTATCGTGGATGTAATCTTATTCATCCTATGGTTAAGCACAAATTGTGCATAACTATTAGGTAAATTGGTTAGAATTAGGTCTATACTTAATTCATGGTCCATTACGAAGCCTAAAGAACCCAGCTTCTCAATATACCCATTCATCTTCAGTGCATGTTGCACCAAAGATATCCTATCAACAATCTTGGAGCAGAAAAACAACTTAGAGATCTTAAAGCTTTCAGATCTTGCTTGCTTAATGAAGAGCTCCCTAAGATGATACCCTATTGTATTTTTCATCCATAGCCTCATGTTGTCTCTGAAGCTTTGGTGACATAGTGGCAAGTATAACACAGCCTGTTAGCTCACTATCATCTAGATGCTTATAGTGTGCCAAATGATCATCATTACTAGCATCAGTAGTAGAAGGGAGGGAAATGACTCATCTAGGACATATGCTATTTTTTCATCTTTGAGAACTATTCTCAAGTTTCACAGGTAGTCCAAGAAGTTTGGCTCAGTCAACTTGTTTGACTTCAAAATTGAACATAGATTCACATTCGAAGACATGATGAAGATTCTAGCAACCTAGATGTAAATAGATCCTGTTAGAGAATGTAAATGAATGCATGATATTAGGTCTTTAATAAAAAGCATTATATTTCTCACTATTTTATTACGAATCCATAACCCTCACTATGAACTCAAGAGAACTCGTTAGAAGTTCTCCTAGTGGATTGGTATACAATTCCAACTTAACAAAAACCTTAAGTTAGCTCAACTAGCCTTTTTAGTTCAAATTGGTAGGTATCTGATCCATACCAATTGCATTTTACATGCAACTACCAAATTTTGCTATCAACTAATTGATGTATCCACAAATCGTTGGGCTATCAACTCTTGATATGTGTACATCTCATGTACACTTACCCAACACTGCTTCCAATTTATATTGATCTTGATTCAGCTCAACAAATCAATGAAACCAGTTAAGACCAACTCATTAATCATGAAATCATATTTCAATGGTTCAAATGTATTCTTATAAAGCGGGATTGAGTCAGCTCAACTACCCAGCAACTAGAAGAACTCTAGTTCTCCCTATATTAATGGAAGACATTAGTCTAAATTATTATTTATTTGAGGGATTTATTAATTAAGTTTCATCATGTTATGGCGTGTTAAACATACATCCAATCATAGACATACATTCAATAGTTACAATAACTATATGGCATGATTATGGACAATCTAACATCAATTCCTTAAGTCATGGTAGGATAGACTAGGTCTAACATAGGTAGATGCATGAATTAAAATCCAGAAAAATATAGAAATCAAATTTCTAATTTTCTTTGTCTTCTTGTAAATGGTACTAACTCCTTTTACTTGTTGCTCCTTGCATCTTTCGCTATTCTAGTCGTATATAATCTAATTACATAATTCAAAATAGAAACCTCAATTTACATTTGAGGGAAGTGAGATGAGAAGAGAAATACAAACAAAGAAAGATAAGGAAAGCCTGGGACACGCAAACCTTATTTACCTAATACAAAAATTAAAATCCACACATGAGCAATCACATTAGTCTAGTCTATAATCATCCATCATGCCATCATACACCCTTAGCATATATTCTCTAATACAAAATTAGGTAATCTAGAAAATTAAAATTTTATATTCCAATTTTGGTCATATCATATTTCCAATATTTAATTCCATTAAATAATAATATGATTTATTATAAACATTTACTAATATAGTAATTATGTTAATTAGGCAATTAATTGATCAAATCAAAATTACCTAATTTGCCTAATTTGAATAATTAAATTAATTCCTAATTTAAATGTAATTTCCATTTTAGATTTATTACCATAATCTCATTATTAATTAAATCCAATATTCCAGAAATTAATTCCAAATTAATTCACTTTAATTTTGATACCAAATAGTTAAACAATTTAAATTATTTTATATATGTCTTAATCTAGTCACACTAGAATTAATTTAATCCCAAATCCAATTGAATTCGAAATTTATGATAATTCCACAAAATATATCATCTATCTAGGCATCTATAGGTTAGCTCAAGCCGACCTGAAGTACAATCTCGGACTAGCAAACTAACCACAAAACACCCAAATTGAATGAATCAATTTCTAGAATTAAATGGAATAAAAAAGAATTAAATTACAAGCTAACATATTTTGAAAAACATCAAAACCAATTCACAAAATCACAATTTTATGAATCAAAGGTGCTAGAAACAAGAAAATTATAAATTAAAATAAAACTAGAACTATGCAGTGTCCCGGTCGGGACTTCTGCATTTTCCAGAATTCAAAACTATTTCAAAATGTTGTTCGATCTATCCAAAACCAATATTCTAAACATGTTTCTAGGTCCATGTGTTTATTAAATAAACATCAATAACAACATATATCGTGGAATTAAAGAATTAATCATTTTAAATCATTTAAAAACTCAATTTGTCAATTAAAACACAATTCCAATCAATTAATTATACAAATCGTATTTGTATAAAGCCATTCACATCCATCAATCCTAAATCATCACATGAATAGATTAATGACAATGAACACAAAAATGGGCTAGATTTAATCTCATTAAAATTAAGAACCCTAAAATTCAATTTTCATGCAATCACATGTTTTTCTTCAAATTAAAATCAAACATAACAATCATAGGGTGGCTCCGATACTACTTTTGGGATTTGTAATCATGCATGTCACTTATACAACACAACAAAAATTAAATATTTACAAACCCAATAGTAGAAATTGTCATATGCAGTTATGAATAATTAACTAAAACAAGGTTGGATTGATTAACCAATAGTATAAATCACCTCACAATTAGAGCTTTCATTCTTCGGTTTGTCTTATTAGGTTGTAACACCCATAATTTAGACCCTAGAATTTATGTGGATCAATTCTGGCTTAGGTTTTGTATAGGTGGACAGAGTCTAATCCCGCTCGGGAAAGGCTGGATTGCTGTTAGGAAAGGTTTTCCGCTTGTGACATTGGGTTCTTGGTTGGGAGTCTCCTCTAGACTATAAGTTATAAATATACATTTTTGCACCCTATTCATCACCTATCAAAAATCTAGCCACCCTCTGAACACCCTAGACCCACCAGAAGCATTCCTTGTCATTCCCCATTCGATTCCCCATTCGATTTAACACTTGAAAACACAATTTGGATTGGAATATCAAGAATTTAATTAGAGTTTTTAGTGTTTTTCATCAAGAACAAGGGTTAGTTGCTAAACAGCCCTTGGAACCGTATTGTTCATCTATGTTCTTAATTCATAGAGGGTGATTCAGTAAGTATCTCATTCTTTTAACACTCTTAAATTGGGATTAATGGATTATTATCATAAAAGTTAGGGTTTTCCCAATTTCTCAGTGTGATTCATTAAGAACAGAAAGTATAGAACGGTTTGTGAACCTTGATTCGTATGTTTGATGCTAGAGGATAGAGCAAAAGACAAAAATGAACATCAGAACGTGAGAGAGACATAGAATGAGGATTTTTTGACTCTATTATTAGAGGTTTGTACATATAATCATATTTATTCACTTTCTAGCTGCTTGATTGCTAGTGCTTAGGTATTTGGATGATATGCCTCTATTGAATGCCATGAATTTTGATTTGAATGGTGTGAAAATGATGGCATGGGTTAAAAAAAAGGATTATGTATGAATTTCATGTTAAATCAATATTCAATGAGTTAAATAGATTATGGCCTGTTAAAAATGACAATGTGGACTATGTATATGATCTATGGTGTTCTAGAAATTTGTATTATGTTTTAAAATCAAGAGAATTGGTGAAGGCATGTGAAAACTGAATTTTTCAGTGCTGGTGTCAGGCCTTTCCCGATCAGGACTCACTCGACCCTATGCCTGCATAGCCCTGCGATGGGGCAAGCCAGTGACACCAATGCTGTAGTGGCATATCGTGGTATGTTAAGGTACAAACATACTTGTATGAAAGGGTATGATGCTAGTTTTAATGATATTGAATACATATGTCTAATCTATCATGATGAAATATGGGAAAAATGTGGATATGTGATAATTCCATTGGGATATGTGGATAATGACATTATGTACTGTGTGCTATGACATGACATGAGATAAATGGACATGAATATAATGATACATGGATTATAAGGTGATATGATATGGAAGTGATGATACAAATGGTAATATGTTACAATGTTTATGTTACCATGCGATATAATTGAAATGTTATCTTAAATATGGAATATGACTCATGCGATTATAAAGGAAAATGACTTAAATGCCCTTACTCATACTAGAACTAACTATAGGATAGATGACATGCCATTAAGGGTGGTTACGGTACTGTAGGTTTATTCATGTGTTTATTATCAGGCAAGGTGGCTTCTGCTCCGTCAGCGCCCTTGACCTAGATTCTAGCAACTATATTACTAATTATGAGTCAAGTTGGCTTTCAGCTCTAAGAGCGCACTTGTATTAGGCATAAATATATATATATATATATATATATATATTATGATTAGGTGGGTAGGGTGGCTTCAGCTCTGAGAGTACCCTTATTTATGAATCGTATTCAGTAGTCTAGTATAGAGTAAGTGGGCAATTTATATGACTAAACAGCAATAAGAAAATTTAATATAATATGAGGAATAAGGAAAGCCTTTCCCTTACCAGGTATGCAACTATTATTAGTTAATGGAATGTTTGGCATGATTTTATGACTATGAATAAAATGAATTGGATTATGAGATGAAGTGTTATATTATGACTTTCATGTAATGAATGATATGATCGAACATTTATGATATGCATGATATAATTTAGATGATTTTATATACCACTAAGCTTGGATAGCTTAGCGTGTGGGTTTCCTGCATGTAGGTCGGGAGCCACAGGTTGAGTTGACATGAAGAAGTAGAGCCAGTTAAAGTAGTTAGATCCAAAGTCAGCTCACATTTATGCATTTCTTATCATATCATACATTTTGTGATAGAATTGGATTTTAATTTAAATTGTATTTCATATTAAGGATTGTAAGATTACTTTATCTTGGGTGCATTTAGCCTTGGTTTACAAACTTATGCCTATGGCTTATTATACAAGCATGGATACTTGATATTTTATTTATATCAAGTATGGTAGCACGTGATACAAAGGATGTTATCGTAAAATGTTTTAACTAATAAAGGTTTAAAAGGAATGACAGGATAATAATAAGTCATATGGTAGCACTCCCTTGTATAGTAATTAGGTATGCTATATGGGAGGGTGTTACAGTAATCCTTACTTAGGTCACCTCTAATGGACATCCACGTAAAGGATACGAAGAAGAAAACATTTGGTTGTGGGTTTTGCACAATCTCTTGTGGTAGCAAGAGAAGATGCAAGGAGAGAATGAGAGAACAAACCATTTTTTTCCTTTGTGTTTGCAGCCCCTTCTGAGGTCTGAAAAATGACTATTTATAATCCTTGAATGATTAGGGTTTGGAACCCTTATTCAAAGAATCCTAATTAGATTATGTTTCCTTTTCTAATGGTGGTCCCGGTTGGGAAACATCTTTTCCAGTAGGGATATGCCCAAAATCAGTTGGTTCCTAGTCGTGACATCACATGTCCTGATCGGGACAGTGTAATTTTAATCTAATAGTTTTTCCCGATCACAAGCTGGACTTTCTCACTCAACAATATCCACTCAACAATGTACAGATTAGAAGATCTACTGCTTGATCCATTCAAAGAATATAACACTTGCTAGTCTATTTGGATCAACAATGTCCAGTCTCGTTGATCCTATGACTATAGATAGTTTAGATATAACCATAATTGCACTTAATAGGAATCTCAATATCATGATCCCATCATGATTTTCTTCATGTTATGTTTATATCATGGACTTTATTAATTAATTTAAGATCTTATCAATTTATAATATAAATGAACATTAATAAATGAAAATGTCTTTTATTTATATAAAATGAATTTGTACAATAAGTGCTAAAGGTGATTGCCTTTAGAGAACCTATCTAACACAGAGAGAGTAATTTAGATCCCTAAAGACATGATAAGGTGTTGCATCATTGAGTTTTAAGGCAGTTGAGATAAGTACTTGTTACTTATGGAATTCACTTACAATAGTAGTTACTAGTCTAGCATTCAGATGGCCTCTTATAAGGCACTTTATGGTAGGAAGTGTTGTACACCTTTGTGTGGGATAGAATGGAGTGAGGGGAAGCTAGTAGGACCAGACTTGATATAAGAGACTGAGGAAAAGGTACTGGTCATACAAGACAGATTAAGAGTAGCTTTAGATAGACATAAACTTATGCATACCTCAAGAGAAGTGACATAGAGTATGTAGTAAGGGATAAAGTTTTCCTTAAAATCTCTCCATGGAAAAAGATATAGAGGTTCGGAAAGAAAGGCAAGTTGAGTTTGAGGTTTATTGTACCATATGCGGTGCTAGAACGGATTGGTCCAGTAGCATATAAGCTTGCTTTGCCATCAAAGTTGAGCAAGATTCATGATGTCTTCCATGTCTACATGTTGAGGAGATGTAGGTCTAATTCATCTCATGTGATTCTAGCTAAGAGCATTGAGGTGAGATCAGATTTGTTTTATGAGGACAAAGCGATCTAGATTCTAGTCAGAGAAGTCAAACAGCTTAGGAACCAACATGTTCCATTGGTCATGGTTTTATGGAGGAATCATTCTTCAAAAGAGGCTACATAGAGAGTGAAGAAGTGGTGAGCACCCAATTCCCACAGTTGCTAAGTGACAGTACATCAAGTAAATTTTGAGATGAAATTTTCTTTTAAAGGGGAGAGAAATGTAACACCTACGATTTAAGTTCTAGAAGTTTACATGGGTCTTAGATACAAATAAATTAGAATTAATTAATTTGGGTTAAAATAGAATTAATTGAAAGTTAGAGAGTTAAAGAGAAGAAATAAAGTTAATTAGTTAAAAAAAATAAATTAAATAATATTATGTAATTATATACATAAAAAAGGGGTTGGCATCCGGTGCTTTGAATAGCACGTGCACGCTACGTGGGAAATTGGTTTCTCTAGTAAAGAGAATATATATATATATATATATATATATATATATATATATATATATATATATATAATAACTCTACTCCCACAAAAGAACAAAATTCTTTTTCTTTCCCTTCTATTTGTTGTCCTCAATTTTCCAGCTTAGTAGCTTTTATTGGAGTCTTTTCGCAAGGAGATTAGTTTGGTCTTGCAATATTCTCTAGCTATCAGTTCCATTTCTTCCCCTAATAATAAGTAATTCTTCCATTTAACTCTTTAATTAATTCTTAGGGTTCAGAGACTAATAATAATCTGGTTAAAATAATTAATAGAGAAGTGTAAAGATTTTAATTTCATGGTTCTTATTCGTGTTAGGCAACAATAATACTATGGAGATGACTACCAGATCGTGAGTGAGCATTAGGATAGTGATTAAGGCTACACATAGAGGTTTGTACATATATTCCTAATTTATTTACTTTTTTTTCTTGTGTGAATGGCTCTTTGAATGAAACTTTGTTGTGTTATTCATCCTGAAACTTTGGTTTATATGGAAGAAATTTGAGAACCCTTAACACTGTGATGTTGAAACTTGAAATTTAATTTTATTAAATATGGCATGAATTATTTAATATTTTGGGTTGATTTATTTTGGAGACACTAGAAATAAATTATAGAACACAAAAAATATTGTGGAGATACTACAAATAAGTTATATAACACTGGAAGTATTTTGGAGACACTGTAAATAAATTATAGAACACTGAAAATATAGAACACTGAAAATATTTTAGAGACACTGTGAATAAATTATATAACACTGAAAATATTTTGGAGACACTGTAAATAAAGTAAAGAGCATTGAAAATATTTTGGAGACACTGTGAATAAATTATATAACACTAAAAATATTTTGGAGACATTGTAAATAAATTATATAATATTGAAAATATTTTAAAGACATTGTAAATAAATTATATAACATTGGAAATGTTTTGGAGACACTAGAAATACTTTGAAGACAACTTATAGAAAATTGAAAAATGGTCTAGCACTGGACAGAAAATGTAAATTAAATTTTTAAATGGCTTTTTGGTCTCCACATGTATATTTTGATGCCTTTTATTTGTCAACATGATATATATGAGATATGATTAATTCTTATGCAAGAATTAATGATTTATATTGTAACACCTTATATCTTTAGAAACCGTCTATACTTGTATCATGTTATCGTGTACTGTATAAAAATAAGATTGGATTCTGTTTACAATGAGAGATAGTTTTTTTTCATAATATTACTTTGCAATATTTAGCACTTCAGCATAGCATTACATCTTGACTATAGACATAATATATCACATATTAATAATTCAAATATTGTGTCAAAGTATTTATGGTTACTAGTTTAATTAAACATATCATTACAAACTTACTATATTTATACATATGCAGAACATACAATCCAAACATAAATAACATATTCCTATACCTATGTAAAATGCAAGAAGAGAGTAGTAAAGCTCGACCGGTGATTTGTGATCCATATCCTCTATATGCACTTCCAAAATGAGCTAATACTCGACTTTTCCTAAAAAATTGTGCAATTTAGTAAGTTGCGACTCAATGTGAATAACCATCAAAATATTTCTATAGTACCAAACAATTCACATTAACAAATAATAATTATACTCTATATGCATTTTATATATAAACATATATGGATGTAATTAATGTTAAATTATATAAACATTATAATTTGCTTATGTTTATGCTTTGTCATTTGCTTTTTGCTGTGATCAAACTAAATAGACATTGCCTCGAGTTTCGATATGAACATTTGTATTTGCAAGCTAACTTGATCATTTGCACATTTTTTAGGCCACATGCCTTTTTTTTTTTTTTGCTTTTTAATATTTGTTTAAGTCATATGCCTATTCTTTTACTTTACAATGTCATTTAGCTATACTTTTAAGTCCATATGCATATGCATTTGCAACAATTCATTGTTCAACTATTGCATTTACATCAACCGTTATACATTTCAGTTAACATTCACCTTATACAAAGAAAATATATACATGTAACATAAATATATACTTTAATCATTCAATACAATCTCATTAGCCATATCACAACAATCACATAATTCATATAACAAGTCAAGTCGCACTACACATAGCACGGAATATATATGTACTAGAGAAATCATTTGATAATTAATATCACCTTATGTTTGATTTCCAACCCTTAAGTTATTCTTTATCTCTTCCTTGTGAGTCACCAAATAGTTATGAGCCTATTTGAAAGTATAATTGATTAATTGATAGCTAAATAAATTTAATATAAGTTAAATAAGTTGATATGCATACTTTAGACAACTAACTAGGGTTTTTTTTGGGTGGCTGTGTGAACTTTGGAGATTGAACAACTTATAACTTTTTCTATACGTGTCCAATTTGTATTATTATTATTTCTAATTAAATCTAACCTATAAAGTTATAACATATTACAATTTCAGAGCAATTGGAGTATTGTACAATTTTTGGTACAATTTCAAAAAGTGTTATGTTTTATGTCCTTAGGCAGTTTTAGGACACCAAATTTAGTCCTTCATATCTTACAACATATAGGTCATGTTATTGTGAAACTTTGTATGCACTTAGTTAAACCAAAACAGAACATTTTTTATATTTACAACTTCTATCAATTCTACCTCTAAGTTCCTCAAATTATACGGTACATATGACTGGTCTAGAACATAGTTGACAACTGACCAGTCTTGCTTCTGAAGGTCATAACTTAAAAAAATACATAACATATTAAGGTGCTATTTTCTCCAAAATTTAGCTAAGACATACTTTATAATTTTTATTTAGACATTTACAAACTTGATCTATAAAGAGCTCAAAATGGGCAATAAAATTGCTAAACCTGCACAAGGTACTAAACAGATAGCTCAAATCAAGGAACATATATGATTCCCCTTACCATAACTCAACATCCACCAAGAATATGATCATGAAATTTAATATAGACTAGACAACACACGTAGCTACAACTTTTATGTTTGAGCTACCTAAAATATGGTATCTATCATATTCGAAATAAGTGAAAACATTAGGTACACAGTTGGAACCCAGTTTCATTCAATTGCATATATCTCATCCTATAGACCAAATCTTGCAACAATATTTATATAGCCATAAACCTAAGACATAACTCTACATGTTTTATGTTTTGTACTTGATTAATATCTTTTTTAAGGCAACAGAAATGGAGCCCCAATTTGTTGGTACAGAAATAGAATCTGAGAACTTTGGTACATGGACATATAGCAACTTGCTTACCATAAAACATTACCTATAAACACATAAATCCTTATTAACAGCAAAGGACAAAATAATTACTTACCAGTTGTCCAATTTGTGGCAGGATTACAGAAGAAATTGAAGAAATAAAAAGAAGAAGAAGGAGAAGCCAATGGTGGAAAAAAACCGAAGACCAAATTTTATAGGTAAGTAAACTAACTTTCTTCTTTTGTCCCATTTCCTTCTTCTTTTGCTCCATTTCCTTCTTCTTTTGCTTTGTTTTTTTGTTTTTATTTTTCTGTCCTTAGTTGTTTATTATTATTATTATTATTATTATTATTATTATTATTATTATTATTATTATTATTATTATTATTACTACTTCTCAAATTTTCGTTAAGAAACAAACTGGGAATTATGTGGTTATATATATGTCCTGTCTTC
>CATIWF010014936.1:0-17153 GCA_949630135.1 Balakata baccata | reverse complement strand
ATACCTTTATAATTTCTTGATTTTTCTTCAACTTCTCACCTTGTTGGGTTGTAGCAAACTACAACAATCCAATCTTAGATTATCTCTAACAATATCCATGCGAAGATGAGAGGATAAAACCACTAGGGAGATGACTTGAACATACCACAAAGTGCTAGCAATGGTGTATGTTCATTTGAGAGGAAAATTAAACTCTTTAATTTTCTTATTGTCACCAAAATTTTTTCTTCTCCTAAATTTTTTTTTTTGTTTATTTTCTGTCTTTTGGGGTCTTCTAAATCCAAAAGAAAATTAAAAAACTAGATTAAAATTGAAGAGAGGAGAAAGTGAAGAGATATGAATAGTAAATTGGCCAATTTATAGCGCGCGCAGCAGCCCGTCTAGGCCTGTTGGACAGGCCCAGCTGGCCTGTAGGGTAGGCCAATTGGTAAGCCTGCTAGGCCTGCACAGGCTTGTCAACTCCCCCGAGCGATTTTCCCTCGATATTTTCCCTCGCGATCTTGTTGCGAACCGACTTGAAATAATTCTCTCATATTTTGGATCCCATCCAAAGCCATTTTACTCAATCTTCACATCTCCAAAGCGTGTGACCCATTAGGTTCCCGGTTATGTTGGCCATTTAAATTATCAAATAATTTAAGCAAGTCATGAGCAGTATCTAGCAACACATCATGACCCCTAATTGACCGAAAAGTTAGTTGTTTAACTACGAACCTTTCCATTGACAACAATATGTGCAATTCGTCCTTTCACTATCCTATACCCCACTCGGTTCAGAGCATAGACTATGTATCAGCTCCTGCTAGACTGACTACATCACATCTAGCCCAAGTGATATTAGATCTTGTCTTTGGGACTCATTACTCTATTATACATGTCATTAAAGACCATCTTCAGGACATTTCCACTATGGCTAGAGATTCTCGAGTAATAATCTCGATAAGAGGCCGTGGGTGGGTATACTCTTCCTCTATCAAGAGTGGTGAATCCTCTGTTGGCTACCTAATTACCTTCGAATACCTCAAGTTGTACCCAATCACCACCTTATGAGCGAACTCTATAAGGCAACAAGGAATGGAGTCAAAGCACATAATCAGTATCCAAGATATCTTTGAGTACCTTAAGTCTAGGGATACTTGCATCATTGCTATGACGAGACTATCATTGACATTTGCTGCATTGTTAGCTGATGGAACGTTCTCACCAAGATATCACATCGCCTAACTATTTCTCAAATTAAATGAAAATGCCGAAGAACATGTTTGAAGTTCTTGTGAGACCTTGGTTCCTTAGACTTTGCTATTGCCCTATTGTTGGCATAATACGAAGGAATGAGATTATAAATAAATGGAACCACATCTAAATCCATTAGGAAGTTCTTCAATCACGCGGCTTCTTTGGCGACCTCTGAGGCTGCAATGTATTTAGCATTTTTCATAGAATTAGCAATGATTGTTTGCTTGAAACTTTTCTATACTACTGTTACACTACCACAACCCAAACCGGGGACTGCGACCGGCGCTAGGGAATGGGTAGGTTTAAGGCCACGAAATTCGTAACAAGCCTAACATGTACTTATTTCATATATCTCAACCATGCCACATGTCAACATCAATCTAATATTCATCACATAAAATAAATCCTACTAAATATATAATTATATCCATAATATCACTATGGGAGAGTATCCTCATCCCAATATATCCATGTAAATACTATATGAAATTCCTACATATAGTATTGTGGAGATCTAGAATATTTAATACAAACTAAGAAATAATTAGAAATGTTACATCGAAGCCCTTGCAGAGTGAAGAATATGCGGGACAATCTAAACAAGCTGAAGAGGATATCTACTGCCTAAAAAAATGAATGAGAGAAAATAGCTTCTACTTAGTGAATCAATATCATATAATTGTATAACACACAGTCACACAATTTTTTAATAATACCATTTTTACATGCAATGAATTCATACATCATGTACAATCAATCATCAAATAAATGGGTGAGTAACTCAAGTAGAACCCTAAACCTGAATTCTACTAGCTAATGGGCTCTCTTAATTCCAAAGGATTGGCGTCCTGCAAGCAAATTTGACTATGGTCCTTTTCTCTAGTCGATCACTTATCCAATTGGTGTCGGTGCCTTAAGAGACGAACTCAACCAGAATTATCACCCTCAGCATCCATGTACATATCATATCATAACATATTCCCATAGAGACAAACTCGACTAGGGTATCTCATTAATCCATCCATAATCATATGATCGTCACCGATGTATATACCGTCCGAATGTAACCCATCTAGTAGCATGTTCTGTTGTAGTTCGCATCCCAACAATCACATCACAACATCACACCACAGTTTCATCCAATCACATCTCCAACAAGTCACACACATGCATATATTATCAATAATAATAATAATAATAATAATAATAATAATAATAATATTAACATAACAATAATAATATTATTTAACATTAATTAGCATGGTAGAGAAAATATAGTAGAGAGGGGTAACATGTTATAAAATCATATGATATCAACTCACAAATCTATAGATTTTCTCAATAAGCTGCTCTCAAGACTCTAGTGCAGCTGGTGGGGCCTTTGGTCAATCTAGAAAAATAGAAAGAATATCAATATATTGTCAAGAACAAATCCTGAACATAGACTTTTCTAAGATTACCCTATAGAAACCTTTATCCAAACTTTAACGTAATTTCTATAAAAAAATTCGGTAGCACCTCCTGTAAAAGCTAGACAACCTCCCGCTTAACGGGTCATAATCCTATAAAATATCTCAATATCATCCAAACACAATAAAACACAATCCAAATCTCCAAATATTTATATACCCGATCAATATACATAATCAACACAATTATCCATAAATCAACTTTATTAATAATCACCTCATAATTCTATTATAATGTCTAAATATATTCTCTAATAATGTCTTATAATAACTTAATCCACCAAATTACTCAATAAAATAACTTATCACATTAATTAATTAATATACTTAAATTTCACAAATAAAGTCATCTCACTATCTAAAAATGGCACGAAAGTGTGGTGGGTATTGGATGACTCCATTTAACGAGTCAGAGATTCTACCAAAAAAGTTTGGTCAGGGTTGCCGAACTTTGGTGATTGGAAACTTTTTGACGACTGCGAAATGACGATCAGAGGGTACCAACAGCTTCCTTAGGATGTGGTGAGTCTAAAAGCACATGACTTGTATCTTGGAAGTTGCTAGAAACTCCTAGATCTACACTTTTTCCAACGACTCCTGCTAGAAAAATGAACTTCAATCAAGCCTCAATCGATAGTGCCTAAAGCTCTAAAGGTCCAATTTAAGGTTTTTGAACCTCTTAAATCCATTTCCATTGTCAAAATCATGATAAGAGGCCATGAACTATCAGAATCTAGAGGGGCAGCTTGACACCCGAAACTTGTCCCTCCATTTCTTGCTAATTTGGCCACATTTCTAAAAATTTGATGTTACCAAAGTGTTTGGGTGGTCAAAATCTACTTATAGCCAAAATTTTATGTCAATCGGAGGTCATTTGAGTGGTGAACGAAGATAGAGATGGCAGTGGGAGGAAGAGAGAAAAAGAGAGAGAGAGGGCTAATAAGATATAGGTGCTGACACCATATATATACTAGTGGCATTTTAATTTCTCATCAAGTCTCGAGTTTTATGGAATTTTACCCACAAAAATTATTAAATCATGTACTATGGAAATTAAAGGTATTACATGCACCATTTAAAGTGAACACATGCCTTGACGTGGACTTCAATTCATCCTTATCTAATTGAAAATTAGAATCTATGTATCTAACCATAGTCATATCATCTCCTCTATAAACCTCTTAAGTACTTAAAGATTGACTTGACAACTGTCCAGTGCCTTCCACCTAGATCATACTAGTATTTGATAGTCAAGCTAACAAAAAAGGCAATGTCTAGTCTAGTACATAATGTAGCATACATTAGACTGCTTATGGTTGAAGCATATTGTATACTGGCTATTTGTGCTTTCTATTTAACATTTTTGTGATTCATCTCCTTAGAAAGTTGCACTCCATTCCTCATAGGTATTAATCTTCTCTTAGAATTTTCCATCTCAAATCTTTTTAAGATCTTTTCCAAATAGAGGGCTTGGGTCTTAGCTCTATCTCTATACAACTTACCATTAAGAATGTAGGCTGTTTGTCCTAAATATTTTGTGGAGAAGATGGATGATAACTAGACCTTTATATCAGTTAGAAAACCAACATCATTGCCCATGATTAGGATATTGTCAACATACAAGATTATGAAAGCAATCTTGCTGCTAGTAACTTTCTTGTACACACAAGTCTCATTAGGATTTTGAATAAAGTCATAACTCTTTATGACTTCATCAAAATGCTTGTTACAACTCTTTAAAGCTTGCTTAAGACCATAAATGGATCTCTTAAACTTGTACACTTTGGAACTATATTTACAATCAAATCCTTTAGGTTGTACCATATAAATTTCTTTATTAATAAATCCATTGAGAAAAGCAGTTTTGACATCCATCTATCATATCTCATAATCATAGTGTGTTGCAATGGCTAAGAGTATTCGAATACTTTTAAGCATGGCTATGAGAGAGAATGTCTCTTCATAGTTAATCTCTTCCCATTAGCGATGCCCCTTCTTTACAAGCCTTGCTTTATAAGTATTAGTATTCCCTTCAAAATCTAGTTTACGCTTATAAACCCATTTACAACCTATTAGAACTATTCCTTCAGGTGGGTCTATGAGTTCCCAAACTTGATTCTGGTATATGGAATCTATTTCAGCTTACATTGCTTTTTGCCATTTAAGAGCATCAATGTTAGATATTGCCTCCTGATAAGTGATTGGATCTTTTGGTTGATCATTAATGCCAAATATGAACCACTCTTAGTCATGTTCAACAGTAAATCCATTGTCAAAGAAGTGCTCTAAAGGGAATCACCTTTGACAGTATATGTACACTTTTCATTGACATGAATAAAGACATTTTCATTTACTAATTCATTTATATTATGAATTGATTAGATCTTAAATTAATTAATGAAGTCCATGATATAAACATAGCATGGACGAAAATACTGATGAGATCATGATAATGAGATAAGATCATGATAATGAGATTCTTATCATGTGTAATTATATTTATATCCAAATTATCCCTAGCCATAGGATCAATGAGATGGAACATCATTGATTCGAACGGGCTAACACATGTTTTACTCCTTGATTGGATCAAGTAGTAGTTCTTATAAGTTGTAAGCATGAGATATTTAGATTTAATATGTGGATGCTTGCTAGAGTAGTTAATTACATCGGAGACCTGCTATGAAATTATCATATAGGTATTCTAAATATATGTCAATGATAATTCCATCATAGCAATGGTGCCAATATCCTTGGACTTGAGGTGCTCAAGGGTATCTTAGGTATTGATCATGTACTTTGACTCCATTCCTTGTTGCCTTTAGGAGAAGTCACTCATAGGGTGGTGATTGGGTACAACTTAAGGTATTCAAAGATAGTTAGGTAGCCAACAGAGGATTTACCGCTTTTGTTAAAAGGAGAGTATATCCATGGTCACTTATCGGGATCTTTATTCGGGAAACTTTGGCCAAAGTAGGATTGTCTTGAAGAAGGTCTTCGGAAACATATCTTTATGAGTAATGAGTCTTGGTGACAAGTACTAACATCACTTGGACTAGATGTGATGTAGTCAGTCTAGTGAGAGCTGATACTTAGACTGTGCTTTGAACTGAGTGGGGTATAGTGAGGGTGAAAGGATGAATTGTATAGATATTGTCTATGGAAAGGTTCATAGTCAAACCCTCGATTTTTGGGTTAATTGGGGGTCATGATGTGTTACTAGATACCGCTCATGACTTGCTCAAGATCAAGTGTTGATCTGGGTGGCCAATATAACCGGGAACCTAATGGGTCATACGCATCGAATATACATAGAGGAAGTAAAATGGGCCATTGGATTGGATCCAAATGGAGGGAGAAAAGTCTAGTCCATATGTGTCACGATTGGTACTTGCTATTGGACCATAATTGCACTTGTTCGAGATCGGGAAATGGGATGTCTCGACTAGGAACCCCTCGATTTAGGCATTTCCCGACTGGGAAATATATGTCCTGATCGGGACCAATCTTAGAATAAGAAATCTAATCTGATTAGGATTCTTTGAGTGAGGGTGAGCCTTAATTGCTCAAGAACTATAAATAGTCCATTTTCTAACATTCAGAGCAAGCTACCAACAAAATAACAAAATAGTTTTTGTTCTTCTTTCTTCTCCTTTGCATCATCTCTTGCTAATATAAGAGATTATGCAAAACTCATAGCCAAAAGGTCTTCTTCTTCTAATCCTTCGCGTGGACTATCAATAGAGGTGATCCTATGAAGGATTACTATGGTTTGCAACAACCTAATAAGGCAAAACGAAGTTTAGAAGCTCTGATAAAAGGTAATCTTCTTCAAACCTTCTATGGTTGGATAATTGATTAAGGCTGTATAGATTGTTCCATTAATTTAAGATTACAAAATTTTAAAATTCTACTGCGTTCATTTATGTGATATGCATGGCGTAATCCCAACATCCATACCATCTAGGAGGGCCTGAAGTTCTTTCAGACCTCTTAAGTGCTGAAGAGATATCCTTTGTCATGTTTTGCTCAATTGGCTTATCAATCTCCATTGGTTTAGCCACTTGGATTTGTTTTTCAGATTACTCTTCATCCAAAACTATATATCTGCCTTTGCCTCATTCTTTGAGAAATTTCCTGAGAAATTCCTTCTTAGGAAAGATGGCACCTCTACTCGCAACAATAGTCAAGTTGATAGAAATAATATCCTAAATTATTTCTAGCAACAGCATATCTAATAAATCGCCCTTTAGTGAACCGTTCCTTTAACTTGTCTATGTTTTACCTTTTAATATAGGTAGGACAACCCCATATCTTAAAAAGAGATAATATAGTTGTTTTACCAGTCTATATCACATATGAAGTGGTACTCATAGGTTTAGAAGGAACTTTGTTAAGAATGTACAATGTTGTTTCCATAGCATATCCCTAGAAGGAGATAGGCAAGTCAGTATAACTCATCATACTCTGTACCATATCTAATAGTGTACAATTTCTCCTTCCACTCACCCCATTTAGTTAAAGTGTGTTAGGTGGAGTGAACTGTATGATAATTCCATTTTTTTTGAGGTAATATTAAAATCAATACTTGAATATTCACCACCTCGATCCGATAGAAATGCTTTAATATTCTTTCCTAATTTATTTTCTACTACAGTCTTATACTCTTTGAACTTTCCAAAGACTTCGGATTTATATTTCAATAAATACAAATATCCACATCTTCAAAGGTAATAAAGAATCGATAACCTCCTTAGGCCATTTCCTTAAATGGTCCACAAACATTAGTATAAGTTAATTCAAAAAGGTTCTCAGCACGTACAGTTTGACCAGAAGCTCTAGTCATTTTCCTTTGTAGACATGACTCATAAATAGAATTATTAGACTGAGAATCTAAACCTTTTAGAATTTCTATGTCTTCCAACTTATGGATTCTTGCATTAGAAATATGACTAAGTCTTAAGTGCCATACTCGCATCACACTTGAATCATCATAGTTAATTTTATTAGAATTGTCATTTATATTGCTCAATAATAAGTCTTTATTATTTATCTTATTAGGCTTATCACATTATAAACAATATAGGTTGTGATGTTTAGTTCTAATTCCAATAAGATTATTATTAAAGTAAATGTAATACACATCTTTACAAAACTCATAATTGTTGTTTGTCAAAGCAGATACAAGAATAATATTCTTATAGGCATTAGGAATATACAAAACATCTGATAACAAGATTATATGATGGTTTAACAAAATAGAAATATCTTCCACTTGCTCGGATGTAACTTTTGCTCCATTACTAAGAGTGAGCTTTATCTTCCCATCATATAGCAACTTCTTATGCCTTAGGTAAAGCATAAAGAAACAAATATGAGCAGTAGCTCCTGTGTCTAAGAGCCAAGCATACGATGAGTTAGAAGAATGATCATAATTTAAATCAATATTTAAATTCAAAGGATGAGAAATATCTTAAGGACCTGTAATCCCTTTGCCTTTTGTTTTCTCTAGACTATTTTGATAAACTAGGTAATTTCTCTTCCAGTGACCATCCTTCTAATAGTGGAAATAGGTTCCTTTGTCAGCCTTTGGTTTAAGCTAGCTCGAATATGGAGCTTTTGTCTTCCCCTTACCCTTTTTAGGACACAAATAAGAGGGAGTGGTATTTTTTGCCTTACTGGTCTTTTCTTCTTCTTGTTCTTTGGGTTAGAAGAAAAAGCTACCACCAATACTTCTGCATCTTTCTTTTAGGGAGTAACCACAATATTTTGGTGGTAAACCAAATTTTGTTATAGCTCTTGTAAAGTGCATCCCACTTTGTTCAAATGGAAGTTAGAAATGAAACTTCAATAAGAACATGGAAGTGATGTTAAGATACAATCTATCTTAAGCTTTGCACCTATGAAGTAATTGATATCTTCAAGGCAATTCATAAGCCTTATCATGTCACCAACATGTTAACCAGCATCTTAGCCTTCCTTTATTTTCATTTGGAATAGTTAAAGCGGGTAGTCCTAATAGCCTTGTCATAACTTTTCTTCACTAGCTCCAAAATTTCATCACAAGCTTCTATCTTTTCATATTGCTCTTGTAGCTTATTTTCCGAAGAAGGAAGTAGATAGCACTTTACCTAGGAGTTCTTATCAACTCAATCCTTGTAATGTTGTTTTTTAGCCTTACTTATATCAGCGGTAGACACTGTAGGTTTTGGCTTACTAGCAACATCCCACAAACACTATTGGAGAAGCACCAACTTAAGGTTCCTCAACCAGTCTACATAATTAGTCCCAATGAGCCTATTACGGTCTAAAAGTGATTGTAGTAATGATGGTGTAGCCATATTATTTGAAAAAAATAACTGCTGAAAGAATAAAAATATATCCGTTTAATTATATATTAATGGTTAAACCAATTAACCAAAATGATTTGGACACATAATCATAATGGTTTCTCCCACTAATTTGACACATCTTACACTTTCCTCGTAGGAAACAACAGTTTTGTTGAGGTGAACTTATAGTGGGTAAATTGGGTATTAATAATACTCTAATTAATATTCCTCAGCTTTCTATGGTGGTATTCTTGGAACATTAACATATTAATGAGATGACAACTCCATGTCAATTACAACAATTGTAAACCCAATTTATTTCCTTTTTAACTAGCTCCTAATACACTAACCCTAAGCTTTACAAAATGGCATTTTTGGGCTAACATAATAAATGAATCGTACCCGTGAGATCAATGGAACAACTGGACTCAATCTAGTGTCATTCAGTTTCACAATATAACATTCTTGCAACACTAGATGTCCATCAATTTTGCAAGTCAAATACATTATCATTGATATTTAACAACTTGCATATTAATGCTCTCATGGAGAGCCTCAATGTAGACATCTTACATCTTTATTGGATTTATTATATTTGGAAAGATTACTTAGTCTTTTGTTCTAATTTTAAGGTTTCATTTCTCACATTAACTGGATTAAAAATCTATTAGTATCCATAAAGCAGTAAATTTATTGTTGAAATATCACATAATCCAATTTTAAAGTTAATGTTTGCATAGTAGTTATTTTCATATCATATCTCCTATGATCATAAAAAGTAATCACATCTATACTCGAATGGTAATGGATCTTTAAACATACACATGATATTAGAATGAATAAAATGCATATTACCCCTAGTATACATTTTATATTTCATGAACAAATGTGAGATCATTATATAATCATATTATATAATATTTAAATTAAATTAATTTTGGAGTCAATATATCTATATATATTTTGTGAGTATACTTTTATATTTACCTCTTCCAAAATTGGATTTTATACATAAATGTTGAATTTTTGCTATGACTTGGAAAAATCAACCACATATAATATTTATATATAATTTAAATCTCATTTAAATTATTATATATATTTTTTAATCTAATCCAAAATTAATATTTAAATATCACATTATTCAATCATTTACTGTGTAATCACATCACATGTAATAAAAGAAATTAATCATGCAATTTACAATTCTATTGTAATTGCTGAAAAAATTCCCACCTCAAAATGGAAAATACAAAGTAAACTTCATCTTGGCAAATCTTTCTTGTTGGTCCTCATCAAAATCCTAGGCCTCCAAGCTGCAAAGAAAAATTTTACATTATATCCTCTTGGCATACCAAGGGTTTTAATATAACGGTAAGAATAAACTATGGATCGATTAAATATTAAAAACCAATGTGAAATTAATATAACTCATTGCATCTTTGAAAACCCAAAACAAAAAGAGGATATAATATATAAATGAAATCTAAAAGAACAACAAAAACATCATCCATAACCACATAGGGCCTACTAACATAAAGGAGAGTCATTTTGCTCAAAAATCATGGAAAGTTTCTAATATCAATTGTTGGAAGTGATTTTAGATTGATGGAAACTTTAGATTTTGGTCAAAACTATAGATTTTAAAAATTTAAATTTGACCGAAACATGCAATTATACTTTGCATAACATGCAATCGCACATAGGTTTTACAAATAATATATTTGTAACATTTATAGATCATATCTATTTGCCAAGATCATCCTATAATTTTAAAACAAAATAGAAAAATAAAAGTTAAGACAAATATTTTAAAACTGAGTTCACGAAATATACAAACTAAGCAAAAATACCAAAATCTTGAGTTGTCTTTGATGAAACTCATTTACTAGTATAAAATATATGATCACTAAATTTCTCTTTTTATGCTCTCTTCCTCTATTTTCCTTTTTCAAGAACAAGTAGAAGACTCATTTTTCATTTTTCTTCTCTTCTTTCACATTTTGTTCTTCCTCCTTATCTCCTTTCTTTCTTTGTTTTGGAAGAGTCCTTTTAAAAGATAAACAAGTAGCAAAATGCATTACTATGTTGAATAATGGTTTGGCAAGTGGTTAAAGACATTAATAGCACATTAATGGCTTAATACAAGCGACAAATAAATGAAAAAAGATGGAAAAGCAATGACATATTAAATATAATATTGAATTATAGATATAAAGATAAATATTAATAATGCATTTCTAATAAATACATATTAATGCAACTTTATATCAATAATTCTAACCACCATAATTAATCAAAGAATCAATATCTTCTATTAACCATGGTAATTACTTTAATTTGCCACTACGGTTAATTTAATTAATAACTTAATTAGATTACGATAATTTAATTAACACTTTAATTAAAATTATATAGAAGAAATAGTTAAAATTAATCAATAATAATTTTAACTCAAATAATATAAGTGATTACTTTTTAATTTAATTCTCAATTAAATTAATCTCCACATCTTAAATTTTCACTAACCAAATTATTTTATTTGGATGTCACTTATAAAGTTAAGAATTTTATAAAAATAGAAATATAGTATTAACTTCTCAATATTATATCAGACATCATTTTTGAATTCGTTGTGTACTCAGATACATTATCCTTCCGGAATTCTCCTTTTAATTACTAATAAAATCTCAAATATTAATTTTACTTTTAGATTATAATATTAAGTCCTTTTGTTATGATCCCAATATTGATTATGGTCATTATGTGTCAAAATTCTATTGGTCAATATACTAATGAGTGAAAATTTGCGTTCTGATTGAAATAAGACTTACTATTATTAATCCAACTAATAATATCGATCTTAGATAGAATATGTCATATTTCTCCTGGTCATGAATTTATTTTATCAGAACCAAAATATCAACTTCATTAGGATCTTACCCTAGTGCTGCAGGCTAACGAGTCCTACTATTGGCAATCTCATATCTCATTATATGACTAATTGTAGTGATTGCGAGAAGGCAAGATCACATCCACAGCCACCTATTAAAGGACAGCGTTGACACATCAAGTCCAAAGACTTCAAATCATAAAAGACTCATATATTATGATCAAAATGATAACTGTTGACGTTGAGCACTACCTGTGTAGTTATTATCAAGTGTTACAGTTCGGTATTCTTAATTATTTAAGAACCCACTGGTTTATCTATATATCACTATACATGGAAAGTGAGATTCCGACTCAAAATAAAACATATAATAAACTAGAGGCTAAATGAATGCCTAATTCACTATCATTTTTCCGATTATGAACATTTTTAAAATTATCTTTTACCGGAAATATTTATATCATTATTATCAACAATTTGATAATAAATTCTCTATGGATAATCAATGGATTGTATATTTCATATTATAATGTAACTACTATATTCATAATTTAATCAACAACTTGAATATTTTATTTATTATTAATGTGGAATTTACACGTGTCCATTGTGGTATATTATTTAATATATAAAAAAGTGAATGCATTAGAATATACATACCGCTAATAACAGTTTAAATATATGGGCAAAAATTAAAATGTAAGGAAGGACTTAATATCCCATTTTAAAATACAGTAACTCAATACAAAAATATTCATTTTGCCTTTTTTTTTTCAACTCCTATGAATCTTTTCACGTCTTTTAGTAAAATTTAAATTTTGAGAACTTTTTTCTTTTCATTTTTAAGGAAGTTTAAAAGCTACACGAACATATATAATTGCTTCCATCTATCCTGTCATCGCAAATTCAAATGTTTTGCATTTCAAGTCTAGTTTTTTCCTTTAATTTGAACAAGCTTTCTATCTAATATTTTGGGTTGTGTTCTATTTTTGCTAAGTAGTATATCATCAATATTATATATACATACATATATATATATATAAGTGGATTGACAGACTAATTCAATTATGAAAGCATAATGTAATCCTCTTCATCCAAAATGACACTTTTTAGTTTGATATTTAGAAATAGTCCGACTAATTTAGAGTGTGTTGTGTATAGGATTCCAAATGGCTGCAAAATACTTTTTCAAGAATATTTAAAGTAGCTGCATATCTAGAGCTCGAATTCAAGATTTCTAATTAGGCTTGAAGAGTTTCGTAGTAACTCATACACACTGTTTTGAATTATCTAAATGCCATTTTAACTATTCATAATAGTGCATAAAATAAATTCACTTCACTAAGCACGCTACCCTTCATGCTTGAGATACTACTAGCTATTTTTATTTTTACCCTTTTTCAAGCTTTTGTAAAAATAAAAAAAATTCATGCAATTAAAACATAAATAATTACTACTTTATTATTATTATTATTATTATTATTATTATTACTCAGTTTTTCCGGTGTGGACATGTCACTTTCCGGTATGTACTTGTGTCCCGATTGGGAGTTACACGTCTCCAGGAAATTCTTGAGTTGTTCAATGAGGAATCCTTAATCAAATGTGCTGAAACTTTGAACACTATCAAAACAACACTTAACAAAGATGTTAGTAACAATTAATTTGGTTGTCAAGATCAAAATAAAGAGCAATCACCTTACGGTTAACACATACGCTATTTCAAGCAAGGTGACTTTAGCTCTAAGAGCGCCCTTGACCCATTATGATAATTGTTATTTAATTTATCGGGCAAGGTGGCTTCAGCTCTATAGGCGCCCTTGACCCACTATGCTAGCAATTATTATATACAGTTATGAGTCAAGTTGGCTTCAGCTCCGAGAGCACACTTGACTCAGCTACAGAACAGACAGTATGATCAGGTGGGTAGGATTGCTTCAGCGCTAAGAGTACCCCTATTCACAACCTGTATTCGGTAGTCTAGTATAGAGTAATTGGGCAAACGAAATGAATAAATGGGAAAAATGAAAGGTTGCATTACAATAGTTTATAATTTCAAGTAAAGGCTTCCGCTTACCAGGTACGCTAACGTAATGCTATAAATTATTTGGCATAATCATATGAATGTGATATGATGTATTGGAATATGAGAACATACAATATACTATGATTTTTCTATTACAAATTTTACAAAATGCATGATAGAATTTATGTGATTATATGTACCACTAAGCTTGGGTAGCTTAGCATGTGGGTTTCCTGCACGTAAGCTTGGAGCCTTAGGAAAAGTTGATGTAGAGAAGCCGAGCCAGTGAGAGCATCCAGAATTAAAGTCAGTTCATTATGCATTTTACCTTATTCATGCATTTCGGGATATTGGACATTGTTTTAATATAGTTTATGGATTATGAACTTATGGTTTCAGGGTTTTGTAAGATTATTTTATTTTGGGCATGTTTAGCCCTAATCAACAGATTTATTGATTTCAGATTATGAATGGGATGTATCATATATACAATTATGATTTTATGTTGCCATGGATGATGATGAGGACTATTATTATTACTATATTAATATATATTAAAATGTTAAAGACTAAAAGAAGTATAATATAGTAAGGATAGTAATAAGTATGCAGTAGCACTTCCTCGTATAGCGGGCTAGTATGCTATATAGGAGGGTGTTACATTAAATGCCCACTTCTCTACCTGAGGACTACTTCAAGGTAGATGGTGCATCACTAAGGAGATAACCAATATGTATTGACGAGCCTATGAGTGAGGACAGAGTGACTTAAGCTTAGAGAGCACCCCTATTCTTGGTACTCATAGATATGATGTTGCACTCAATCAAGCTATTTCAGGCTCATTAAGCCCTTTTGACTTGAGATTATGGTGAGTTAGGTGGCTTAAGCTCGGGTATGAGTGCTCCTATTTCACACCTTGTATCAGGCCAGTCTGGGAATAAGATTTGGGCAGATAAACTATAAGTAAAGTGTGGAAATAAATTAAATGATAGAAGGATCAAAGTAAGAAAAGTGATATGATGTATCATAAATTTGTTACATGAAGTTGGTATGTTTATCCTTTTATGACTTACATATATTATAATGAATATGAATTGGCCTAAAATGTATTGAGTAATAACATATGAATGAGATGTGAGAATAATTGATAGGAACAACTGATATACGCTCAAGCCTCTAAGAGATCAATGTGTAGATTAGTAATTGAGATACAATGGAACTGCTAAGCGGTTTAACTTTGTAATGGCTATACCGAAATCTAGATATGTAAGATTTTGAGATGATGGAACAATAAATAAAGAGAAAGGTATTTAATTTATGACTCTATTAAGCATAGATGTAGGGTATTGGTTATACATATGTAACTCTTGCATGGATATTTAACATATGTCTTGATATGGTCATGCTTACATGTTGGGGAAAAATTGAGTACCAATTATGCATGCCATAAATTATATGATTACATGCTATATTTGATATGCATATATGTATTACTAAACTATGAGTACCTTAGAGTATTTTCTTATGCATGCAGGTTATAAAGCCAATATGTAGTCGATGTAGTAGGTGATAACAAAGATGCCAATGCCCATGAGACCATGTAAACTGGATTTGGACCAGGCATATTCACAACATACATTTGTTTTTAGCATCCATTTATGGGGATCTAATTAATTATGTTTGTTATCTTGTAATCATGTAATATGATGTAAAGTAAAAAGAAAAAGCAAAGGAAAGAAATGGTTCAACTAGACATAGTTGAGATACTTGAGTTGAGAGCCTTGATGGCCCAATCTAGAGTATAGACTGTGATTAAATAGGTAAACAGGAGCTAGTGATAGTTGGTACATGATATGTTCAATAAGTTAGACAAGCAAGTCTAATCGAATATGCATGCATAGAATAGCATGATACTTTATGTAGGAAAAGATTAAAATTTGAACATGTTAAAGCTACAAAGTCAGTAGCACTTCCTATGTATTATGTGACATATTTCTATTGTATGGAAGGGTGTTACATTCTAATAGTATTCTAATCAAATATTCTAGGAGTATGCTAATTTTATAATTGATAGCTTTTCACTTAAACACAAAATAACGGCTAGTTTTTAAAAAAATGAAATGTCCTCTCTACTTGCTAGTTATTCACTTTAGAACTATAAATTCATGTTTGAAGAATGTTTTAGTTATTGGAAAATCAAAGATTTCTCAAGAGAAAAGAGTTTTACACTCCTTAAATTATTTTCCTTCCATTTGAGCTTCATTCTTATATATCCTTTATCTTGACTCTAGTTTTCTTTGTAAAATTTGTGTTCTAAGCTTGAGGGTAAATTATTTTGTATTAAGTTTGCAAGTTTGGCTTGAAATTTTATTGTTGGGTTGTTTAGCACCTTGAGTATAAAAGCTATTAAAGTGTTTTCAAGTTTTACTTTGTAAAAACTTGAGTTAGGGTTTGTTTAGCACCTAGGTTGGATAGCTATTCAAGTATTTTCAAGTTTTACATCATAAAAACTTAGGTTTGGATTTGAGAGCATAGGCTAGAAAAGTCTAAAGCTATAATTGACTTGATACTTGCCCTTGAAAAGAATCTTTAGTAAAGAGATAACTCTCAAGATTATATCTTGAGGAGTAGATATAGGTAAGGGTGATGAGCTACTGTAAATTCAAATATGTCAATCTATTTTCCCTTCTCTTATTTTCAAGTTTAATTTTATGATTTGGTAAAATAGTTTCAGTACTGATTTTTAAGTGAAAAAAGTGTTCAAAAGTGCTTTTGCAAAAACTCATTCGAGTGCATTTCCATGCAACTATCGAATCTTATGCTATCAACTAATTGATATGTGCATAAACATTGGGCTATCAACTCTTGATATGTGTACATCTCATGTACACTTACCCAACTTCGCCTCCAATACTCATTGACCTTGGCGCAAATCCAACAAATCAATAGTTTTGGTTAAGTCCAACCCATTAATCATGAAATCTAATTTCTATAGTTCAAACATATTCTTATAGAGTGAGCTTAAGGCAACTCAACAACTCTAACTCTAGAAGAACTCTGGGTCTCCCCACATTAATGGAAGGCGTAAGACATAATTATTTATTTAGTGAGGAATTTTGTTAATTTAGTCTCATCATGTTATTATTGCATGATTTTATATATCATACATTCATCACATGCATATATAAAGATAGTTA
>CATIWF010014929.1:0-44489 GCA_949630135.1 Balakata baccata | reverse complement strand
TGTAACATTTGCATATTTGTTAGGTCATAGGCCTTTTCTTTTGCTTTTGAACATTTGTTTGGGCCATAGGCCTCTTCTTTTGCTTTTCAATGCTATTTAGCTAGTCACAACGCCTTTTAAGTCTATATGCATATGCATTTGTAGCAATTATCATACATTTCAGTCAACTTTTGCCTTATACAAAGAAAACCTATACATGTAATCCAAACATATACTTTACATTCAATACAGTCTTGTTAACCATATCATAACAATCATATAATTCAAATAAAGTAAATCAAGTCACATTACACGTAGCATGTAATAATCATATTACACATAGTACGTAATAACCGCATGTACCAAAAAAATCGTTTGATAATTAAACTCACATTTTCTTTTGCCACTAAACCTCTAACTTACTGTCTTTCATTTCCTTGAGGCTCTCCAATATGTTGTGGACCTAATTGAATATATATTTGGTCAATTGGTAGCTAAATAAAATAGTGAAACTTAAACAAATTGAAATATGCATTTTAAGGACCACTAACTAAGGTTTGGTCTAATGGCAGTGTGACTTTCATGTGCTCATTAGCTTATAACTTTTTCTATACTAGTCCAATTTGTATGATTCTTATTTTTAATTAAAGCTAATATGAGGTATACCACATATCTAAAATTCATGACAATTGGACCCTTGTGGAATATTTTATGCAATTTATAAGCATATTCTATTATCTGCCCTGTTTTTAACTTTAGGCAGTTTTGGGACACCAATTGCTTCTTCATATCTTACAACTTGTAAGCCATATTTGTATGAAACTTTGTATGAACATAGATATATTAAAATGGAACATGTTTCATGTTTACAACTTTCATTCATTCTACCTCTAAGTTCCTCATATGGTGGGATAATTTTGACTAGTCAGAAACAAGGTTGGCATCCAGACCAGTCTGACTTGTTAAGGCTATAAATCACAACATATATAAAATATTGAGGTGAAATTTATGCCAAAATTTAGCGAAGACATGTACCTATAACTTTCATGTTTTGACCATTTGCATATTATGTCTATACAGAGCTCAAAATTGGCAAACAACTAACTAGACCTGCCCAGGATACTAAGCAGATAGCTCAAATATGGAACAGGCATGACTCTCTTACCGATAACTCAAAATCCGCCCATAATCTGGTCCTGAAATTTTTTATACAATAGATAACACATATATCTATAACTTTCATGTTTTGAGTTTCCTCAAATACTGACTATTTCATATAGAAACAGAATCAAAACAGAAAGTGATTCAGCTAGGTTCCTTAATGGAACCAGTTCCATGCCCGTATCTTTTTACATACACTAAATCAGAAAAAACCATTTATATAACCTTAAATCTAAGACATAAAGCTACAAGTTTGGTGTTTTGTGCTTCTTCAGAATCAGCCTTTAACATGAAGAAAACGAAACCCTAAGTTTTTGCCATCAAAATAGAATTCAAGCAGCTTACCCATGAAAATCATGTAATTTAGAACTCTTAAATCATATTCTATTAATCATAAATTAAAATTAGCAATTTATGGTGATAACTAACCTTTAGGTGGTCCTTTTCCTTGGTCTTGTTGCTGGAGAAATTTGAGAGAAAGAAGGGAATGGAGATGGACACAATTCTGGCTGAAAACAAAGAAGAGACAGTCTTTTGTTTGTTTCAACCGACTTTGACATTTTACTTTTCTGATTTTTTAAATAATTTTAAATAATAATTAATTAATTAAATTAATTAATTATTATTTTCTCTACATATTTATATGTACCTAGTGCAAAAAATACTATCTACTCAAATTGTCTACTTTAATTAATTCCACTATGTCAAATTTCATTTATTTTAAATTTAATCATTTTATTTAATTTTATTTTCAATATCTTGTGTCCTTATTTAAATTATAACTAAACATGTACGATTTGGTCATATTGCGATAAACTGACCTTTGTCAAATGTATCTCGTGAATATGTTCACGCCAAAATCCCTACGTATGCGCGTGTTTCGTGTAAAAGACATTTATAAAATGGATATATCCAAATAAAATGCATGTGACAATGCATGTATGGACATTTGAGGATATTACATATTAAACTAAATTTAGATTTTTTTTTTTTAAAGAAAATCTAGAGTTCTTTTTAATCATGGAGATGGATGAGATGTTAATGGAGGCTTACTGCGGCTAGTGATGGTTGTTACTGGGTTGGGTTTAAACTGGCAAGATCCTACGCAATTCCAAAATTAGTATTCCTTCCATTCGAGCACATATTAAAAAAATTGGAAAATAGATGCATATATCACTTTTTATGTATCTAATATCATTTTTGCATCATAATTCAAAAACTATCAAAAACATAATTTAAAGAATATAGAATCCCCAATTTATACTAAACATATCTTTATCTAATATTGTTCCCATAAAATTAGAATCACATTTTGGGAAAGATTAATTTTCCATATTAATTACAACGTTTTTCATTAATATAGGAATCCTTTAAAACAATCTTCACAAACTTTTTTCTAAATGGATAGTTTATATTTTGTGCAAATCCCAATGAAATTAATTAATTATCCTTAAGCAAAACTTATTTTAAAATGAAAACATTAATAAAACCCACATGAAATTGAGACAAAAAAACCCTAAATTTTTCAAAACATAATCAATCGAAAAAATATCTTGAAATGAACCTAAAAAAAATCTCAAATTGAAGGCAAAATAAACAAACATACTTCATTCTTCTTAAATAAATTAATAAAAAAAAATATGGCCAGGAGTTCGATTTCTACAAACCCAAACAAAAAAAAATTGTGTCCATTTTCCAAATCACACTAATTCTTTCGAGTCCATAAACAATAAACAATTTTTCATCTTCAAAAACCCTAATATTCTTATTTGCCTTGGATACTTTGGAAATAGTCCGGCTATATAAAGAGCAAAACAATGTGATACAATATATATATATATATATGTAGTGTATTTGCTTTTATGTATATATATATAGTATATCATATATACATAAAATATATTAAAAAGAAAAGAAGGACAAAGACACTACAAATGAAACGATACAGAAGAAGAAAATAACAGTGATAGTAGAAACAAATGGAAAGATAGAGAAAATATAATTCTGGACTGAAAAATAATAAGAAATCTAAAAATTGGAAGAAAAAATAGGATTTAAATTAATAGAGTTATCCAAGCCATAAATTAAAGATATCATTTTTTAAAAAAGAAAAAAAAAGGAGTAAAAATGTCTTTTTATTTAATGAGACATTTTAAAAAAACCAAAATACAAAAAATGTGTTAAAAAGTCTTTTTCAAAAATAAGGGAATATGAGATGTACTTTCCTAAAAAAAAAAAATTAGTTATTGTCAATCCATATATGTACATAACATATTTAGCAATATTTATGTTAAATTGTTATTGTAAACTTTCCCACTGTACATATATATATATTGTTGTACACAATTATTAAAGGCAATAATAATCCAACACATTGAGCCTCTAAGTTACATATTTGACTTGATATAAGAGCATTTAGCAAAATAATTCTCATGCCCACTTCTTCTCCATCAAACTTCTCCATGGCATCAATAAATATTCTTTATCCTCTTCCATCTCTTTTATCCTCTTCTCCTATCTCACCAACTACCCACATTCAATAGACCTTTTCTATCAAACTCACCTCCAAAAACTATATACCTTGGAAACTTCAATTCACTCCCATTCTAAACTTCTATAACCTTCATAGCATTCTTCATGGCACAGAAAAACCTCCACCTAAAGAGCTTATGAACCTAACAACAACACAACCCGAACTCAATCTAGACTACATCATTTGGTTCAACAAAGACCAGCTCCTATTTTCATGGCTACTATCTTCAATTACAGAGGAAATATACCCATTACTCATTGGCTTGAACTCATCTTCTGAAGTATGGAAAGCCTTAGAATCAGCATATGGCATTGTTAGCCATGCACAATGCATACAACTACATATTGAACTTCATAACCTCTTAAAAGAAGATAAACATGTGTCTCAATACCTATACTAGGCGAAAGCAATTGCAGATTCACTAGCCTTGGTAGATCAACCGGTTTCTCCCTCCAAATTTAATACTATTCCTTGAATAACCTGCACAGACAATTAGTTGCCCATGAATTGCTTTTGAAATCTCATCAACCACAAGTTCCTATGGCCAATATGGTTCAGCAAACTAATTCCATTTCAAGTCATTCAAATTCTACTCGTGGCAGGCAAGGGAACAAAAGAGGTAAACGAGGCTTCTCTTCTTCATCTCAAAATCCTGTAGCATGTCAAATATGTGGTTATACAAATCACACAGCCATAGATTGTCGACACCAATTTGATTCAAATTTCATGCCTCGCAATCACTTATCCAACAACTCTAAAGGCTCATATGCTTCGAACAACAAATACAAAGCAAATCTCTCTATTCTACTAATGCTTACTTCATCTGACTTGTCTTCATCTCCTTCACAATTTCATTGGTATCCTGTTACTGGTGCTTCACATCATATCACTTCCGACTTATCTTTTCTTAGCCTTTCAGATGAGTATAAGGGTAAGGAAACTTTAATGGTTAGAGATGACACTAAATTACATATTTCTAATATCAGTAATGGCTCTATTCCTTGTAAATCTAAATTGCTTGCCTTTTGTAATATTTTACATGTTCCTCAAATAACCAAACTGTTATTATCTATTCAAAAGTTTTGTCAAGATAACAATTGTTTCTTTTAATTTCATGCTAACCATTGTCTTTTTAAAGACTAGATTACCAAGAAAACACTTCTTTAAGGAACAAAGGAGCTGGGGCTTTACAAGCTGCGGGGTGTCTTACAACAAAATAAATTTACAAATGCAGCAGTATACTTAGCCAATTTGGAGGATTGGAATGCAAGACTCAGCCATCCAAATTATCAGACTATCAGACATTTAATTCATTCCTTTCAATTACCTTGTTCATCCAATAAAATGAGTTCAAATAAGTGTGAGGCGTGTTGTCTAAGAAAGCTTCATAGAAAATCCTTAGCATTAACACATAATCGTAGTTCTTGTCCCTTAGAATTGATTCATTCATAAATTTGGGGTCTTGCGCCCTTACTTTCTTTTTTTGGATTCAAGTACTTTGTCATTTTTAATGATAATTTCTCCTTATTCACTTAGTTATTTCCAATTAAAAACAAAAGAGAAGTTCCTCAAATTTTTCATCAATTTCAAAGCATGGTAGAAAAGTAATTTAATTGTCAAATCAAGTCTTTCAATTCAAATTAGGGAGGAGAATATCGTCCTTTGCATAAATTTTTTAATGACATTGGTATTGTTCATAGAATTACTTGTCCTCATACTCATGAACAAAATTGAAATGCAGAAAGAAAAATTGACATATTGTTGATATTGGCCTTACGCTGTTAGGACATTGTGGTATACCATTTAAATATTGGGAATTTGCCTTTGAGACTGATGTATTTTTAATCAACCGCATGCCTTCTACTACACTGCAAAATCAAATCCCATTTCAAGTCCTTTTCCACAAAGTCCTGACTATTCTTTTTTAAAAACCTTTGGTTGTACGGTGTATTCACTTATACGTCCTTATTAACATCACAAATTTTTCTTTCAGTCAATTCAATGTATTTTTCTTGGTTACTCACCCTCTCATGTAGGCTACAAATATTTTTATTAAAAAAGGAGAAAATCTATATGTCACGTCATTGTGAATTTGATGAAAAAATCTTTCCTTTCAAAATTGTTTCAAGTACCACTTCTAGTTTGGATGAGCTACCAGTCCACATGTCTAAGGTTTCATGGCTTCATATTACATATCCCATGCAACAGCTCACAGGTTCCTTGGATACACAGGTAATCCTATCCCATCAACATCACCTTTGCCTTTATCTTTATCCAAATCTCCCATTACCTCTATCCTACCTATTCACATACCTGATCAAAATCCCATCTTATCTCTTCAAAATCCAACAAACCCCATCATTTTGTCGAACTAGCTCCAAGTTCAAAATTCAAATGGCATTCAATTATTTGTTGACTTTAGTAAATATTCTCCTCCTTCTGACACTTCAAAATCTGAATCCCATTCACAGTGCACTCATCCAATGACCTTAAGGCCCTCCACTTTCCAACGTAAACCTACTGCCAATCTATCTCATTCCAAAATACAAACTAACATCTCACAGGCAGAACTCAATTCCTACACGCAAGCAAACTAATCACAAGCATGGGTTCACGCCATGCAACAAGAAATGGATGCTCTTTACCACAATAATACCTGGACTCTTATGCCACCTCCATCAATTGGAAATATTGTTGGTAACCGTTGGATTTACAAAATAAATTATAGAGCGAATGGTACTATTGAAAGATTAAAAGTCTATCAATTGATTATTATTATTGGACTCTTAAATTTGTTCAATTCTTACTTTAAATAACTATTGAAATTGATTAGCATTTTCATAAGGTGAAATTTCATGGTTTACCGAGATTTGTTTATTTTTTTCATATTTAACCCCACTTTTTTATATTTTCATTGGTACTAAAATTTATTTCATTTATACCGATTTTTTTTTTTTTGGGTTGGTAGCAAATTCTCATTTCTCTTGTTCTTACTAGTGGAGATGGCGACTTCCTCAAGTTTAAAGATTGGAGCAACCAGAGCTCCGGTGTCCTCATCATTGGCGATCCACACTCAGCTAGCTCAAGAAATCAGATTAGTGGCTCTGATCATCATTTTCCATTCCTATACCTAAATGCAAGAAATCAATTTCCAAAAAAATTGTATGAGTCAGCAATTGGAGTGCAAACTTGCCACCACTAGCTTGAATTTGGAGTAGCCATGGATATGTTTCCAATAAAAGTTTAGTGTTAGCTTAGGGAAGCTTTTGATTGCAGTAATTCAAAAATGCCGATGAACCTTTAGTTATGCAGTAGAGTTTTGATCTTTATCTACTATGACTATGGCATGAATTGCAGCATTATTATGAACAATAAATTTGCTTACAATTTTTAATAAGTTAGGATGTTCTTCTTCTTCGTCCTTTTTTTTAAATCACCAAGGAATTCTCAAGATATACCCAAGGTATACCCCGAAGTATTTCCATGGAATTCCCAAAGGTATATCAAAGTATCCCCAAGATATACCTAATTCCTTCCAAGAAATTCTTAAGGAATTTCCAAAGTATCCCTAAGATATACCCAATGTATTCCCAAAGGTATCCCCAAGGTATATCCAAAATATTCTCAAAATATACCCAAGATATTCCCGAGGTATACCAAAGGTATCCCCAAGATATACCCAAAGTATTCTGAATAGTATACCAAACTGTTTGTTTGAGATTTTTGAGATGTTTTGATTTTTTATTGAATTTTCTTCTTCTTCTTTAATGATTTAGTTGTTCTTGTTCTTTTATTATTTTTTGTTGAAAATTAAACCAAGATATCCCCAAGGTATATCAAATATATACCGTCTGGACATATTTTGGGGTGATTTTGAGATTTAGGTACTGTTGTAATTTTAGAAAGTTATTTTCGGTAAAATTGAAAAAAACTTTGAGCGCTAGTAAAAATGCAAATTGATACTTATTTTTTGGCATTTTTGTAGAATTTCCTTTTCATAAGTATTAATTTGAGTCTTACATTAAAAGAGATGAAATGATAATATGGTGGGAAAGTTTACAATAACAACTTAATGTAAATATTGCTAAATCTGTTATGTACATATATGGATTGATACGCCCTTTCAAGCTGAAGGTCATGGTGAAACCAGTTGAAGCTTGTCATGAAAATGTAAATATGATTGCTTGGGAAGTGGTTTTGTCAAAATGTCTGCAATTCGATCAGCTGAGGAAATAGGTGCGCTGGAAATATCCTTTTGAAATACTAGATTTCGAACAAAATGAAAATCAACTTGAACATGACGAGTGAGTGGTTGAAAGGCTGGATTAGAGGAAAGAAACACTGCTTCAACATTATCACACCAAATATGCGGTGCTTGCGCGAGATTAACTCCAAGTTCTTTAAGTAATTGATTGAGCCATTTCAGTTCAACAAAAACATCAACTACTGCCTTAAATTCAAACTCTATTGATGAACGAGCAACAATTTTTTTGTTTTCTAGAGTTCTATGCAATCAAGTTTTGACCCAAAAAGATTAAGAAGCCACTAGTCAATCTCCTATCATCAGGACATCCTGCCCAATCAGCATCTAAAAAGGCTATTAAAGTGTTTTGAGTGCATTTCTTGAGATGCATATATTGACATAGTTTATTGGCCGCATAGCACAAATCTGGCCGAGTTATAATAATATACTACAAGCCACCACAAAGTTTTCGATATTTAATGGCATCATCATTAGATAAAGAAGTGCCTTGTTGCTTAGAAGGTGAAGAGCCAGAAGCCATAGGCGTGATGGAAGGCTAAGAATTTGTCATTCCTGCATTTTGAATAAGGTCTGAAATATACTTCTCTTGAGATAAGAGAAGTCCCTCTTTGCAAGTTGTAACCTGTATTCCCAAGAAGTAGTTTAAGTGACCCACATCACATAAAGAAAATTCCTTAGATAATTGAGATATAAAGAAGTCCAACATTTCCATTTTGTGATAAGTAATTATCACATCATCTACATAAACCAAGAGAAAGCAAGTGCAACTGATTTTCTTGTAAATAAATAATGACGAATTTGTATTAGAACTTTCAACTCTAGTGTTCAGTAAATAATTACTAAGACGCTGAAACCAGGCACGGAGAGCTTGCTTCAGACCATAAAGAGACTTACTTAATCTATAAACATATTCTAGATGTTGTTTGTCTACGAACCCCTGTGGTTGAACCATATATACTGTCTCATAAGTTCCCCATTTAGAAAGGCATTGCTCACGTTGAGTTGACGGAGAGCCCAACCATTTGATACTGCTACTAATAGTATTATCCGTATTGTCACTGGCTTCACAACTGGACTAAAAGTCTCTTGGTAATCTAATTCATATTCTTGTGTATACCCTTTTGCCACTATTTATTGATATAAGTGGCAGTGACATAATAATAATAGAATATATAAATGAAGATATATTTGTAATTGAACAAAATAGCTATATTTCAAAAAATGAAAGTGGTCTATAATTTTGGATGACAAAAAATAAAAAATGAGTCTATTTTTTCCGGATAAAGGGAGTAGTAGAATAATATAATAATTGTTCATTTGGTACAAGGGATTGATTAGTTAAGCCACATGATTAGTCATTAATCTTTTGTTTGATTCAAGAAATAAGGTTTGGATTAGTAATCTCATTGACTTAGTTATCCAAGAGAACGATGGTTAATTAAAATTCACCTTTACATGTCTTTACTAATCCTTATATAGTAGAATTACTAACAATTATATTTATAAAATCAAAAATCCCAAATCAGCCTTAACTAATTTTTTTTTTCCCATTAGTTACCTGTAACAATTGAAAACATAAGTTCAAGGAATTGCAAGGTTGCAGGGCTTTGGGAAACACGAATTCCCTTGGTAATGTTTTCTAATATTTAATTAGAGTGAACACAAATTGCAAATATTTGTTTCATGTTCAAAAGTTTATTTTTGCTCAAAAGTTTATTTCCACAATTAAACAAAGCCTAGAGAAAGTATATATATATAAAATAAAATGCAGCAAAAAAAAATCCTAAATCAACAAATTTGGAGATAAATTGAATTGCATATTGGAGAAAGTACAATATTTTCATCTCATTTGATTTCTATCAAATTGAAAAAGAAAAATAAGTGGTAAAATAAAAAATAATGATAAAAAAAAAATTTATAGCAAAAATGGTGATTGAAATTCAAACTCAAAATCAATAGAAAATACTGAAAATACGTGTTGAGTGTTGAGAATAAGACATAATATTTAAGCAATTTACTTATTTTACTAATTTGTGTCATGACTTAATCCGATATACCAAACATAGTATTATGAATTTAGATTAGTTAATAGAAGTATTAAAACATGTCTACCAAATAAGGGTTAGCTTAATTAATCCTATGGCTTAACTAAATCTAGTATTAATACTAATTATATGACTTAATCAATCTTAAACCAAACAGATTGTAAATGTGTTGAGGGGATGATGGGCTAAAAGAATTTTTTAGGTAGATTTATTTTACTATATTATATGTAAATTAATCCAATCATATAATTACATGTATGTAAATTCATTAATTGTTATATTTATATCAACCATTATGAAAAAATAATTAAATATGTGTTACTGTATAATTAAATTAGTTTACAAATAACGTGATAAATTGAATTTAACTAAAAATTTATCATTGATTAATTGGAAGAGTTTGGTTATTTGCCACTTTTTTTTTTAAGAAAAAAGAAATAATTTCATTAATTCAAATTAGTAATATATCGATAGAAATACATATACAAATCTGCTAAAATCATAAATGATGAAACAGTAAAAAAATTTACAATATCTAAGTTAATAGCATAAGCCTACAAATTTGATAATACTATAATTACTAAACTACTTATGACTTTAGTTTTGCAACATATTAACAACCATAATCTAATTTGTTATTTTTGTTGAAACAAATTAATATACTTTCTGTCTGAGTTGCCCACAAAAAATAAAACTGCGCAACAAGATAACGGAAAACAAAATGTCTTAACAAGATAACAAAAAACCAAATGACGCAACAAAACCATAAAATCATGAAAAATAATTCAAACAAAAAACCTAAATCTATATAAAATAATCACTTATTTTAAAAATAAATTGATAGAAAGAAATATAGAGAGGTAATTTCAGACTAAGAATGACCAAATTACTTAATGAAAATGGATAGCTAAAAAAAAAGAACGAGAAAAAAATCTGCCACTCCCATCTTCATGCCATTAAGGCGTCGGAAAAGAATTTGAATGGCTATTTAGCGAATGAAGCAAGAAAATTTGGCTCACTATTTGCTAACATTTTTCCCTAGCTTCATCATGATATTTGCTATGCGCTGTAATTTGTGAGCATTGTTTGCCTCCATATATCAAAAGAAATCAAATATCATACCGTTAAATTAGCATGCTGTTTCGTAAATTGTCGTTGTACTTTTTTTTCTGCTAAAAGAGAGGACACCTCGTAAACTCGTTGGACTTTCTTTACAATTACCAATACATAACATTGTTATTAGTAGTATTTATATCTTAATGCATTCACTTTCTTTTATATATAAAATAATATATGACAATTAACACATGCATATCTCATATTCATAATAAATAAAATATTCAAGTTATTGATTAAATTATAAATACAGTAGTTATATTATATTATGAAATATACAACCATTTGAATATTCACAATGAATTTATTATCAAGTTGATAATAATAAGATAGATATCTTTCGTAAAAGATAATTTTAAAAATATTTATAACCAGAAAAGAACAGTGAATTAGATATTCATTGGGTTTCTAGGTTATCACATGATTTATTTTGAAAATAAATTTCATTCTCCATGATATAGTAATATTTGGATAAACTAGTGAGTTATTGAAAAGTTAAAAGTACCGAATAGTGACGTCTGATAATAACTGCATAAGTAGTGCTTAATATCAATAATTATTATTTTGGTCATAATTTATGAGTCTTTTATGATTCGAAATCCTTTGACATGAAGTTTCAAGACTTTCCTTTCATGAGTAGATGTGAAGGTGTTTTTGCTTTGTACTGAGCTATCCATACTTAGTAATCTGGCTCGTAATCACAATAGTTAATCATGTAATGAGACATGAGATTACCAATAGTATGACTCGTTATCCTGCAGCACAAGGATAAGATTCTAATGGAGTTGATATTTTAGTTCTGATAAAATATATTTATGACTTATTCAATGTGAGATCGATATTATTAGTTAAACTAATAATTAATAATAGAGTATCACTCATTAGTACATTGACTAATAGAGTTTTGACGCACTGTGACCCTAATCAATATCGGAATCATAACGAGAAGATTTAATACTATGATTTAGATGACAAATTAATATTTGAGATTTTATCGGTAATTAAAAGAGAATTCTGGAAAAATACTTGAGTATACGAAATATTCAGAAATGATATTCGATATAATATTAAGGAATTAATATTATATTTTTATTCCAATAAAATAATTGACTTTATAAGTCACATCTAAATTAAATTATATAGCTAGTCAATATTTATAATATGAAAATTAATTCAATTCTTAATTTAATTAATTTAATTTAATTAAATCCACATTCTTTTCTATTTATGATATGAATATTAATTTAATTAAGAATTAAATTAAAAATGATTACTTATTTTATTTGAATTAAAATTAATATTGATTAATTTTAATTCTTTATCTTATATAATTTTAATTAAAGTGTTATTAATTAAATCAATCATATTGGTAAATTAAAGTAATTACATAATTAATAGAAAAGAATGTTGATTTTTTAATTAATGGTGGTGATTATAAAAATTTGGTATTAATTTAAAATTATATCTAATCACCTTTATTTTTTGTTTGATACTGACTAAGCTATAATTAAAAAAAAGAATTAAAATTATATTTGTATTCCAATAAAATAATTGATCCTATAAGTCACATCTAAATTAAATTATATAACTACACAATATTTATGATATGAGAATTAATTTAATTAAGAATTAAATTAAAAATGATCGCTTTTTTTTCTTTGAATTTTTTTTATATAATTTTAATTAAAGTGTTGTTAATTAAATTAACTATAGTAGTTAATTAATAGTGGTGGTTATAAAAATTTGGTATTAATTCAAAATTATATCTAATCGCTATTATTTTTTGTTTGATAGTGACTAAGCCATAATTTTTTTTAAAAAAAAAGTCCAATATACAAGAGGAAGATAAAGAGAAGTTCTCTTAAAATTAAAAAAAAAAAAAAAAAGAGTTTTGCACGAACAAGATATTAGGCCTAAATATTAAGATCTTCTTTTTCTTTAGCTCTCTCTTCTTCCATGAGTATTAAATGAAAAACACTAAGAAAGGCTCTAAAATATTATTAGCTTAATTACAAATTTGAAATGAGTATTTTATGATTATATATTTTAGACTAGCAAAGGTTTTCATCAAAAAGAATTAAAACTGCTAATCCATTTGTTTAATTTGTACATTTAGTGAACTTAGTTCTAAAAAATTGGTCTTAATTTTTTTATTTTTTTATTTTACTCTAAAATTCATGAAATGATATTAACAAATGGATGTTATCCATAAAAAGTTATAAAAATATAATTTGTAAAAATTATGGATAAATATTTAAGATTAACATGCAAATTGTATTTGTATATCATGCAATATGTGATTGTATATTTCGATTAAATTAAAAAAAATTTGAAATCCATAATTTTGACCGAGACCTAGAGTTTCTCTCAATCCAAAAAATCGCTTTAGCTTCCAACAAACATAATATATGGAAAGTCCAAATTCCGGTAAAGAAAAAATAATGTGATAATTGATCAACATGTCATAAAGAAATCAAATTATGATAATTTGGCTAAAATTACTCAGCATTTAAATTTAGATATAAATGTAGTAGGGCTAATAACATAAATAGTATCAATTTTTATTAATAGATTATAAATTAATACCAAAATTTTTAATTGTTACAAATTGGTACTAATTTTTTAAAAAATGTTGCAATATGATACATAAATTAATGTGGATATCATATTTCAACATTTTCAAAAGATTTATAATTAAAAGATTTGGTCTCATTTTTGTTGTTAATATTTATATTATTAACCCCACAAATGGAAGGGGTTCTCATTTTTTACTTATTTATTTTTGAAGTCTAGAGGCTGCTTGAGGCTTCAACAATTCCTTAATTATAGCCGTTGCAAATAAAGGAATATTTAATCAATAAAACAGAATTTAAAATATTTAAAAAGAATTCGACCGTTAGAAAACTTTATCCTCTAATTTCTTAAGCTTCTTCAGTCAGAATAGAGAAGGGTTTCCGTTTCCTTTTCCTCTCTTTCTAAAACCCATAAAGAATCCCTGTTGAAAATGGGAACTGAAGGATTCAAACAGAGTCCAGTGCCCCTAAGGCAATCAGACCCCCTTGAAAGTGGCCAAAAAATGGAGACTTTATTCAGTCCCAGATTGAAATCTGTGGCTGCCATGGCTGGTTGGGACGAAGAATCCATCCTTATCGCCAGTCTTATAGTGGAAGATACGCCGGATCGGGAGTTTAAGAGTAAGAAACGATCTGATTTGACCTTCAAGACTCCACCTTCTAACAGTTCACGACGGTATGCACGTATCCATACCCATACCCTTGTGTTTGGTTATCTGGAAAATGCTTTCTTGAAAGTTGAAGTGATATTTAAGTAGTTAATTTTCTGTTAATATCAGAAAGCGCAGGGCTCAGAGAAAGAGTCCGATTTCAATTTCTGTCCCTGTTATTAGCCTTGATGAAGACGAACCTGAAAAACAAGGTATTTAATTTTTTTTAACCCTAATTTCTTAGGACATGAACTATATATTGAATATACCTCAAAATTAGAGGAAATTGATTTATTTTTTAGCAAATAATGATGGGCAGAGAATCAGAAAGATAAGAAAGAAACAAAAATTGAAGAGAGAGAAGAACGTAAAACAGGAGATGAGTTGCATATAGAGAATTCTGGTGCTTCCTGCTCAAATTTAGTCCTTCCTTGCATGGAAAAACTAAAAGAAGAGCTTTCTTGTGCTGTAAGAGTCCTTCGATTTCTTCTACTGTCATGTAGTTTTTCATTTTAATTAATTTAAGCAAACTGGGTTTTCATTATTTTGAATTAAATTAATGTTCTTGACTCTTGGCAGATATGTTTAGAAATTTGCTTTGAACCTAGTACTACTTCTTGCGGACATAGGTAAGCCAAAATTTCTACCCTTATGGCTTAGATATTTAATTTCAAGAAGAGACTGAAGCTAAGCTGTCATTTTGTGCTTTATTTGTTTGTAGTTTTTGTAAGAAGTGCTTGAGATCTGCTGCTGATAAATGTGGGAATAAATGCCCAAAGTGCAGGCAGCTAATAAGGTGCGAGTCCTGCTGAAGTTAAGCTCATCAACAATGGCATATTTAAAAATGGAATCCTTCAAATTGTCATGTACATTTGTCGTTGACCATGTTTTCTTGTTGGATTTGTAGCAATGGAAGATCTTGCACAGTGAACACGGTTCTTTGGAACACAATTCAGCTTTTGTTTCCACAAGAAGTTGAAGCAAGGAAGGCAGCTGGGATCTTGAATAGCCGAGAGGAGAATTCTGCATTCGCTCCAACACAGCGAAGAGGAGAAGATCTTTTAAGGTTGTTGAGTAGAGAAGCAAGTGGAAGGAGTAGAAGAAGAAGAACATCAAGCCAAGATCATGTATTGGAACAGACTCTGCAAAGAAGAAATCTTCCGGAGGATTTTAGTAGAGCTTTAATTTTGAGGAGAAGTAGACAGACACCGAGCCCAGATGGTAATGCTGCAGTTGCTCTTAGGCTCCAAGATGAGGGTGCTTCAAGTGGAAGGAATAGATCAACATCAAGCCAAAATGAAGATGATGCATTGGTGCAAAGAATGCGGAGAGAAACACTTTCGGAGCAATTGAGAGGAGCTTCAATTGTGAGGAGAACAAGAAGGACACCAAGCCAAGATGAGGATGCTGCGTTAGCTCTTAGGCTGCAGAGAGAAGAGTTCATGGAGGCTTTTAAGGGAAATCCTGAGCAAGCAAGAAGCTCTCTTTCCTTAGCTAGAGCAAATTTAAGAGCAATGGCATCAAGAGCAATTAATGTTCGAATGAGAAGTCGGCCTATATAGTTGCGATGCATGTTAAATGCTATTATGTTCTTATTGCTTGATGAATGTATGTTACTGGTTTTGATGATAAATTGTTCAAGGATCATTAGTAACATATATGCCCTTTTCTGTTCCATCTTCTGTTGATGGAAGAATTACAAATGGTAGAAAAAAATACCAGATCAGAATTACAAATGGATTATAAATCAAAAAGGGAGCAGTGATAGGACTTGGGAAGGCAAAGACAGTAGATTTCTGTAACAGTACCATCTTTGTTTTAATAAATTCTATCTAGCTAGTATTTTATGTATATTTTGAGATTATATTATTAACTAGAGTTTTTCCTTGTTTTCAATGCTGGTTTTCGGTTTTCACTTTGCATTATTGTTCTTTTGCTTTGGATTTCCGCATTGCCCTGTTGAGCATACTGACGAGCATTGAAATTATCTCTTAAAACTGATTAAGTACTATTGCAGACTCTAATTCTATTGATGAATTACAATCATTTATATCATAACCCGGTGTCTGTCAAGGTTTTACAGGAACTTCTACTTTCATGTAGGATAAAAGTTGATCATGCACATGGCTGAACAAATGTTTGTGAATGATCATGAAGAATTCTTGTATTGAATCTTCTGAATATAGCAGTAAATTCCTAAGAACGAATTATAAGCCTTAAAAAGTGGTAGTTCTATTCTTGTTTGTTTGATTGGTTAACAAAGAGGAAAAAATTCTTTCGTTAAAAATGAAAAATATCTAACAACAAAAGCCACAGCATAAACATTTCGAGGTAAATTAGTTTTCCTTCCACTTCCTTCCACTTTCCTCATCCTTTCACTCCATGTTTCCATGCTAATCACAATCATTTCACAGTAAATGCCAGAAATATTAGCTCAAATTTAGCATTCGGTCTTTGAATTAATTTCCTTAGGATAGAGCACTCTATCATACGTAGATAATGGCATTCATACTTTCTCACCTAAATTATCAAGCAAACATGGTTGATCTCTAACGATAATTACATGTACAGTGGTGAATTGAGTTTGCATATAATTTTAAATCATATAAAGGAGGGAAAATTGTCTCTCCAACTATCCACCATCATTAGTTTTTTCTCAGATAATTTCAGGACATTCTAACTCTGTAATATGTAATAAACAACATAGTTTTTCCGCCAAGCCCTATGTTACAACAATCTCTAAATAGAAATGCTGACCAAGTGCTCTCCAAAATCTGAAAACAAAATGTTCATATACAAAAATGCATTTCTGCATAAAAATTGCCGACTACTTAACATCACAACAACATATTTCCTCTGTTTTGTTTTTCTTCACTATTCTGTAAGTTTTCACCTGTAGTCAAAGTCACGTTGCCCGCCTGCAAGTAAAATGCCTACATCTCCAATAAAGAAGGCTTGTCACGGCATTTGACATATGATAATGATTGTACAACAATCTTTGTTGTATGGCTTTAAGACGAAGCAAGCTCATTGTTTATGAGAATGCTTCTTTCTCCCTAAATGTGGTTCTCCATTCTCCCTGCTCCTCTGAAGTACATTCGAAGCAAAGGATACGAACCCTACAGCAGCCATGGCATAAAATACTTTGTATGGCTCCAAGACCAAGCCACAGAGGTAGGAATAATAGCCAGCAAGCAGGTAGAGAAAATCCAATCTCAATTCCTTTCCCAGTATTGCTGGGAAGGAAAACAGGGAATTGCTCTCTGGTTTCGCATTAAAGATACCATGAAGAATGACACCAATGCAAAGAGCTGAATCTAGGAACCATGGAAAGCTATGACCCAATCCCATTCTCTGCAATCACGAACAAGTTTTGATATTATGTCAACTACATGCATGAGGAAGCTACATTCAAGGGATTCAATGCACTAGAATTTAAGCACCAGCTGAAAGGTTTAATCTCAAAGCTGCCATACTGTGCATAAATGCATATACAAGTCACATGCATGAACAGAAGTAATTCCTTAGCCAAAGGTCCATCAGCAATGTCAAGGTGTCCGTGATGTGTTATCATTTTGCGCAAAAGAAAAAAAACAAATAGAATGCAAAGAGCAAGGATATGCCCCAGCATAAACAAAGCATTAATACCATCAGAACCAACTGTTGGTTCCCAGCTCAGAGAGAGAGGAGATAGAGTGAAAGTAATCAGAATTTTGTCTAAGACAAATTAACTGACGGCATTTCTTTTCATTGTTTGAAACTGAATGCACATGTACCATATTGAAATACTAGGTTTAGGAATATTAAACTTGGCTTTTGGCGATTCAACAAAGAAAATTTGGTGATCATTACACATTCAAAATCTTCAAAAGTAAAAACATGGAATACTTGAATCTTATTAGAGTAAGTGAATGAGCCACTAATACCTGCAACCAAGCCACTAGAGAGGGAACAAACATCAGTGCTGCAAGTAGATGGAGGATCAACAAGCCATGTAGATGATGGAAGATCTCCAACTGTGTGTCACCAAAACTTTTTGAAGTGTTTGGACTTTCAGAGCTGTTTTCTTTTAATGGTGAATTATGGTTGAGTGCTCCTTTGATTATAAAGTCCTGAGATCTTTCGTTTCCTTCGTCTTTATAATCAAACAGTTCCTTTCTCCGTGCATGGCTGCGAAAGGAAGCCGTCAAAAAACTGCTACAGAAACATAGAATGGCTCTCAGAATGTGTATCTACTAAAAGCATGACCAAAAGGCAAATACAGAATGATCGAATATAGAAGTTTAACCTACAAATGTACCTGCAGAGTGCATTGTGACAGCAGAAAGCATGAAAAAGAAGGAGTATGAATAAACCCAATGCTGGATGAACAAGGCATCCCAAGGCAATTGCAGTTAATGCTGTTACCAGTAAAGGATTGACACTTACAACCCTTACAACCTGCTTAATGAAAAATTCAGATCAAGTAAAAAAGTAAAAGCATTAATAACTCCACAAATTGGGGAACAGAAAAATGAACACAGTAAGAGTTTTAAATCTTAAGAGTAGAAGACATATAGGTCAAAACAGACATACAATGACATATTTCTAGGTACCTTTTTCCCCAAGTAGTCTCTCCCTTGGCTTTTAGGATTAGGAGTAAAGCCCATGAATCAGGGTTCAACAATATATTTCCAAGGGATTTCCACTCAATTCTAGTTTAGATAGCCAATTATTACAACTCTTGACTACAGCGTTTTTTCAGGGGTAAGAGCTTACCTTTAATGAAAAGAAAGTGGAGGAAAGATTAATAAACCAATGGAGAAATCCAAAGCAAATATTCCCTTCCCATCCTTGCCACCTACAACATCCATAATGAAAAGCGAAACAAACAAATAAATGAAAAGAACCCTAATGCAATGTAGAAATTTGATTTCACCAGCTAAATCGAAACAAGGAAACATCTAGTTAATAACATAATCTCAAATCTAAAATATACTGGAAATATTAGCTGGGCAGGATTCATTAAAAGAACGTTGACAAGTAACTAAAACATAAAGAAGACCTCGCAGGAATTGAAAAGATAAGTGTATTCGTCTAGAACATGCTGTATTGTTATAGAAATCTGTCCCATAGATAACCACTGCATTCTTTCTTACCATTATATGTTAAATGGGAAGAAACCAGCATACTGTTTCCTGTCTCCATATTTTCCTCCTTTTTCAAGTTTTTATAGAACTAGATTATGAAGCTTCCGATAAATGGTGAATAGAATGAGAGCTGAAGGGACTTGTTATATAGGAAAAATAATACAGTCAACAAAGATAATGCCTAGATATGAATTTATTTTTTTCCGCTTAGAAGTCCTAACTCTAGTAGAACACCAATGTTCTTAGGCTACCTGACATTTTTTAATACATATTTACTTGAACGAAAAAACAAAAAATAAAACTGATATTTATTCTGAAATAGTTGAAGAAAACCTATGTAATCTTGTGTCTTGAAGAAGTAAGAAGCACAATATTATATCACAGTCCAATGCAAAATCAGAGTATAGAGCTATGGCGCAGTCTACAAGTGAAATTTTGTGGATACATCACTTTTTAGCTGAAGTTGGATTAAAAGACTTTGTTACCAGCAAAATTTTAGTGTGGTAACCACACTGCTATTCATATTGATTCAAATCTGGTGTACCTTGAAAGAATTAAACACATTCATATTCACTGTCACTTTATCCATGAGAAAATCTAGGAGAATTTGATTTCTACGGGTTATGTGAAGACTATGGAGCAATTAGGGGCTATTTTCACAAAGGCATTAAATGGGACTCAGGTTGAATATTTTTATAACAAGTTAGGCATGATTAACATCTATGCTCCATAGTTAATTTCCTTAGTTATATATACCTATAATATTGGATTGGAATAGATCAGAAAATATTCTCCCCACTTCTTTGCTCATTTACTTAAACAAATGTTCATTCACACTAAAAAAGATGCATGTAGAGGTCCATTCCCCTCCCTCTCTCTCTGTCTCTCTCTCTTCTTTGTCCTTTTTTTTTCGGCATTCTCCATGTTTTCTCAGCCCCATTTATCCCAACTGCCAACATTAACAGATACATCTACATGCCCATTAAATATACAGCATAAACATAAAGAGAGCTAGGTCACCAACCTTGTCTTGATGAAAACATGCATGATTGCAACCGCATAGAAGACCAATTGGGAAACAAATATCAATAGAATTATCAACCCATTTGCAAATAAATAGCAAATGATTGAAACAATGATGAAGCTTGCAAATGAAGAATGGGGTTGAGACATTATCAAGGAAACTAACAAAGAAACAAAAATGGGTATCAGGCCTAGAAAAAAGAATGGGAATGGCATTCTCAAATTAGATTCCACAGCTGTCAGCATTGAAGGTATAGGCAGATCCAGATCCCATGAATGTGCTTGCCGCATTAGAGCAAAAAAGATAACAGCAATGGAGAAACCAACTATCTGCAAGAAAGAAGCCCCACAACATGAAATAGCTCACAATCTTTACTCTTGAAGATTTTTTACACTAACAGGAAAAAAAAAAAAGGAAGGAATGAGAATTCATGTCCACATGGCATCTAACAAATTTACTAATCGTTCAATAGATTTTTAGGGCTACTCATTTACATCTGGCAAAGATATTAAATAAAAGACCAAAACATAGCATACTCTCTAATAGGAATGTAATTTAGAAAATACATATGGATGAATAAATTAAATAGTATAGAAAAAGGGCAAAAAGCATTCATGCCTTCAAACAGTTCTCTAGTCATTGGTCTGAAGTAACTTTTACAACAGCATATTCCTTGAAAATATTATATGCCTTTTTCTGTAACATCTAACATGTATTTGGTACCAGGACCAACAACTCGAGATGCTTCTCAAGCCAACTTAAAACTGAGTGCTTCTAGTAAAATACAGATAGATATATTATCATGCACTTGATATTCATATTGATTCATATGAATTCATATGTCATCACAAGACGCTTACTCTCTTTCTTTATTCCTTTTTCATGGCTTTGGTATGTAATTACCTACCCGAACACTATAAGATTCCTCAGGATTGGTATTATAGTGAATGCTCTATGGATCAAGTTATCCATAGAATCCAAGGTGATCAGTACAAGTTATTCAATCTTCCATGTTGTTATATCTGTTCCACATAATACCAACATGAATGACAATTCTAAGGCCTGGTATTCAGGTGCAAAGGCAAAATAATGTTGCAATTCTGAGATAACCAAGATTACACCATAGTACCACAAGTACCTTCTAAATGAATTCTGCCCAGAGTTGAACCACACCCAATAAACCATACAGCATTGTAATATAGTTGAACTTGCTGAATTGCTCACTCCACAGGTAGTTGGAAAAATAACAGCAAATATGATGAGCCCCATTTGCCATTGCGTTTGGGAAAAGCATTTTTCGGCAAAAAAAAAATTTATTTTTAATTGTTTTGACTGTTGAAAACTGCTTTGGGAGAGAATCAAATAAATAGATGTTTATCCCAAAAGCAAATTTAAAAAAAAAAAAGCAATTTATAAAAAATGTTAATTAACTCAAGAAAATTTTAAACCTGTTTTTTTGATACCTAACAAAAACTCTAAACACCCTTGAAGAAACTTCAAGCAAAAAAGGTAATTTCCTAAATAAGAATGAAACAAAGGGGAAAACAAAGAAAATGCAACCATTAAACATTAAGAAACACGCAGCCACGTCAGATCTCTTCAATTACCTGTGAACTATACAAAAGCAAAAACCTGCAGGCCACTGCAGTTTCAGAAACAGCAGTACTCATTTTATATGAACAATGAGGATCCACCTATAAAGAGATGTGTACAAAATAAAATAATTTTAATCAATAATTAAGGAACAACACTAAAATTATTGATAAAAATTGAATGAAAATCTTGTTAAAAACTTCATACCAGCAAAAGAACAGTGTTTTTTCCAGATCCCTCAGTAGAACTCCACAAGGCTGGTGACGAATCAACAATAACTGTTTCACCATCCAAATTAGGAAAGATGTGAAGACCTGATGTTGGATCCCATGCAAGTGCTACTGGTGGGAAGCAACGCAATTTGCAAAGCCCTGAATTTACAAAAAAGGCAAGCTTAGCAGACAAACAAAAAACTTGATCATAAAGGATTCAGAAGAGATTTTAAAAATGAGACTCATTTAAGATTTAAAGCTTCCATGAACATAACAAAATCAATATATTAAGACTGTTTCCAAGAAAAAATTAATCACAAATGCCTTAAGGGCTCATCTTAATTCATGGAAGAAAGTAATGAAGAAAAAGGAAAAATATCAGGAATGAATTCATAAAACTTTAAGATTTAAGCACAGTTTGGTATATCAGGAAACTAAGGAGCACAGAAATCCATGATATTTTAAAAATGATCTCTGGGGAGGTCACAAGAATATCTAACTCAATTTATGTGCTTAAACATAAGTATTCAACATATTATCTTTTTTATGCAAATTTTTTTCATAGATTAGCTAGAAAAATTTCCCCATCCGCCATTTTTATCCAACACAATGATTCTTAAACAGATTATAGAAAGCACATGAGTGCATGCACACAATATACCATTTTTCCATGTTGACACATTTATTGCACTCCCAGTTTTACAGAGATGCATACGATTAGGCTAACAATAAAAATAAAACTAATTACTTACTGCTGTTTTCCATCTCTCTAGCCTCTTCAGCAGGAAGCCCAGACCTTCTTATTCCACATCCCATAGTTTTCAGAGATAACGTAACAGGCAAAAGGCCTAAGCTAATAGAGAATGATAAATTGAAGGCAAGGGGATGATCCTCATCCAAAAATATTTCCTGTACAATATGAGTCATGCAGCACGCCATAAATCAGCTGTCTGATGAATATAATTGATTAATCAATTTAGAAATCTACACTTTTTGGCTAGGAGGGAAAGAGATTAAAGAAAATCAAGAGAGGAATACTATCAAAACACTCCTATTCCTTTGGGAGAAGATGAAAGTAGAGACTGGAGAGTGGAAAGCGCAGGAAGAAGATTCTTCCATATCTGGGAGGAAACTGAAATTGAAAATTAGTGAAAATACTCAAATTTTCTGAATTAAACTTTTACTGAGAAAAATAAAGGATATAAAAAAGTTATCTGACCATTAATAAACATATGTGTATCATTTCTCATCCTCCCATTTTCATCTACAATCCACACGGGAGAATTAAGGGTAAATTCACCTCTGTTTTCTTCCCTCCTATTTTCCTTTCCTCCACTTCTCCCATCTATTTTCTCCCAAATAGTGTTACCATTCTAAGACTCAAAAGACCAGAAAGCATTTGCTCTTTCATTGAATACATTAACCTTTTGAGAATAGGTAGACAAAAGCATCAACTGAGCAGATAAATCTCTCTTCCCATCCTCTGGATTAAAGAACTGCCCAACTGCCATGGAAGCTGCTGGTGGAGGTCTGCCCGAAACACTCTGAGCATCAGGAAATCACACACATCAATTACTCTCACCATTTCAAAATATTAAGTCATGAGGATGCAGCCTTGACACACACACACACACACACATATATATATATAGACTAGTCTGTCAAAGTTTTCCAGTAGTTAAGGTATGGTTCTGATATGGAAATCAAGTAGGTGTGCCAAGGTCTATGAATCACAGGTTAGTTTTGCCATTGTAGGCATCAACTAAGTGTAGGTGACTAAAATGTTATTTGAATTTTACATGAAAGGACTCACATATTTATAAATAAGCATACTTTAGAAACACGAGCAGTCCGAGTAACACATATTTTGATACATGCTTGATGAGACTGGTCACTGGTCAGAAGCCCTCTCAAGGACACTCAGTCAAGCTTGGGTTTAGTAGACAAGCCAACAAATAGAACTAGGCCATTATTTGCTTCAAAAGAAACAAGCCTATAGAGCCAGGCTGAGCATTTTAGTTTATTTGCAGCTCCAGAGGCATTTATATTCCTCTTTTTGTGTCTATATTTACAGACACCAAAAGTGCAACGAAATCGAGGTATCACATTCTGAACAGATTCTAAATATATGCTTAGAAAGAGTAATCTACAGGACAAGCACAAGGTTAAAAGCAGACAATTAGAATGATGCATGAAACCTATCTCACAGGCTTGGATGATGTTTACAAGAAAGGAAGATCATGAAAAAGAATAAAGGAAACAATACCGGACGAGGAGCAACTGAGATAGTCAGGAATCTAAAACCACGCATATCCTCTGAAGTCAACTGAAGTACAGCAGACGGAGGTGCTTGTTCAGTCTGACTACCAGGTTCAATCTGATAAACAAGCAGAATATTCAGAAAATACAGTGAGCCTGTCACCCAAATTGAGGCCACTGCAGTCCAACCAAACTCTGATAGCATAAAATTTTGACCCCCACTTGATAGCATGTAATATGATTTACCATTACAATTCACAGGACACTAGAAACAACATATAGAACTTATAAGCAACTTCTGATACCTAGTAAAGAGTAATATAATTTCCCTATCAGAAATTTTGAACAACATATTTAATACCTGTCTTGGTGCTGGTCGTGAAGGAATCTGCACCAATTTAGATGTTACCTCCACAACCCTTTGACTTACAGCCTCATTGGAAGTTGATTTCGCCTTTTCAGACCATAGATGAAGTCTAACCCCAAAACAAGGAGCAAGATTCGTCACAAAGACGAAATGGCTTTTCCCATTTGAACCCTACAGGCAAAAAGTTAACCCTGAGCAACTTTATGTTTAAGCTGGATTGGAAATTAGAAAATAAAAGCAAGACATAAGTAACAAATTTTTTTTTAAATTACTGACAATGCATACTGATACATTATCTTCAGCTGATCAATATAGACGCTTGACTAATTTCTAATGGAACATCTAGAATTTCAATGAATTTTAGCACATAGAAGAAAATCAAAATTTCAACTAAAAAGAAAATTCCAACTTTTTATACGCAAAATTTATTTCAAAGAAAATATCTAAATTGAGCAGCATACTTTTAAACTTAACTGACCAGATGCTGAAAACAAGGAAATAAAAGGCACAAATAAACTCTGAAGATTCTATAATATTAATTATATTAGCAGCAAAAGGATCAAAGCTAAATAACAGAAGTTAAAAATTTTCATTAATACTAATGAGAAACTTTGGCAATGCTAACCAATTTTTGTATGTCCAACCATCGCCTCCTCCCATCCATGGCCAAAACAGTCATACTGGTAGCCTGGATGTACAGATCCCTCTCAAGGCCATCTTCATTCCAATGAATATTGCTGGGACAACCAGACAAAGCGTTCACTTGAGAACCTGCAAGTATCAAACAATTATATTCTTTGAAATTTGTAAACTGTCTGCGTAATAAATGAGTGCACAACATAAAATTCAAAATAAATTATACCAAATGATTCTTTATCTTCTGCAATATAACTAGAGTTCTGCAAGCTGCAATTATTAAAATATGGGGCAGTATAATTGTTTGAAATTAATGTTAAAATCTGGAAATATTCCACATAGGATCTGCATTCCAGATACTAACTACCGAATCACTAACTCATCATCGAAAGGTCAACAGAACTAGTGAATGACTAGTTGACGAATTAGCAGTCTAACAATTTTCAATTCAGTCATGCAAAATGATTTATTACTTGCCACAGAGTAGGTCATATATAATGTTTGCGAGTGAACATTCAAAAAATAAATAAATAAAATAAAGGCAAGTTCAAAGAGGTTTTCTCTCTCTGGTCTCTTAGCCTTCATGTGGAGTGTCTTGACTGATTTCCACTGCTTATGTTTTTAGGAAGAAGCTAGTATTGTACTTAACAGTAACAATCTATAACCTCATCAACAAGTACATCAACGAGACAGATATTTGGGAATTGTAAAAACAGAGATATGGGAATGTATTTCATATTTTTATTGCTACAAGTTTTACATATTTATATACAAAGATGGAATGCTAATAAGGCAACTATACTAATTAGGATAATATACTAATTAGGATATTTACAACCACTAATTAGGGGATTATCTAATTAGGATATTTGCTACCACTAATTAGGGGATTATCTAATTAGGATATTATACTATGTAACAGGAATATTTTGGGATATACAGAAATGAGCTGTTGAAGGTGGCTCTGATCTAACAATCATTCTACTAACTGTAGTTGGTGCCACTTCATGTAACTATGGCACTAGCACCAGACATAAATTCAGTTCCTGATTTCAGAAGCTCTCTCTCAAATGCAGTGATATTTTCCTCTTTATTCTTTTAAATTAAGCAGTCACTTTTCTTTTATTTTAAAAAAGTATGAACAGACCAGATTTGTTTTCTTTAGTTATCTCTTTTCCTGAATGTGGAGTAAGAAGCTCTAATCCATCTAAACTCTAGATTAGCCTCTTTTGATCTGTTATTCTTATTTTCTACAATCTTACAGACAAAATTTCCCCAACTACATTCCCACAATTTTAGCAATTTCATTTCCCAAATAACCAAAATAGATCTTAAACTTTTTAAAGCATATAATATTCTTCAGCCGATATAAGCATATGTTGAGAATTAAAAATTTACCAATGGCATTTTTTACATCCTTAATGGAAGCAAGAGTTGAAGGATGAGATGAGTGTGATTGTCTCATCCAATTGAAAGTCTGTGGTATGCCACTACGGAGCATTCTCGAAAAGACTGTGAGTCTCTTAGTAGGTTCAGGAAATGGCTGACCAGTTCTGGAGTCTATCAGACTAAGGAGAGTATGTGACACCTACACAATATACACATCAAAACAGCTCAAGTAGTCTTAAGTTTGGGTTCAAGAAGAGATATAAGATACTTACTTGCACAACTAGTTGATTACACCATAAAATAGCCTGGTGTTCCATTGACAGCCATACATTTTTCATGCCTGTACTACTTATCATAAAGCCATGAGTGGAAGGCACAATGTCATCCAGGGTCTCTAACTTCGAACGTACCTGGAAAAACAAAAATTATGCTAATGTGTATATCCTGCATGATAAAGAACGACAATTTGAACAACAGAAATACCCCGTTCAGAATATCAATTTAATTATAATTTCCAAAACCCTCGACTAAAATTTCAACTTTTTCAGGTTAATAAGAAGAAAAACTCAACTAAAGATACAACAATAATAAATAACAGATTCAAGAAAAACAAATAGTTAATAATCACTAATCAGAAAGCACATAAAGAGCTGCATGGTATATTATGAATTAACAGCATCTGCACCCACTAGCTTAAGCTTTTTAGACTGGAACTCCAACACTAGCATTATGGGAAATCCTAGTAACAAAACAGGACTGTTTTAGCAATTATTCTCAGGAGCCACTGCACAAAAAAATACAGGACAAAGCACTTGTCTTATATGTAAAAAGCAAGAGGCAAAATCTCACGCCAAAATTTCCAATTTCTTAAGCATAATATTTCGTATAGATAAAGTTCATTACTTTTATAAAATACAAGCAGTCTTAAGAGATTCCACCGTGTCGACAACAATTGCTAGAAAGCTTTAAATCTTCACACCAGAATAAAAATTTAAAATAACCTGATAATCATTATAACCACCAGAGATGGAGATAACAATAACATTAGAGAGCAATGAATCTGACATATGTCTTGTCTGAGTGGCCTGAACCTCATATCTCTGTCTCCATTCCTGATTTACACGGGCAAAATAATGACCCAGCGATGGCTGCAACGCGAGAGGGGGTGACCTGGAAAAATGGGTTAGTCCCAGTAAAAATAGATCACTATGTAAAACAACAACCATGGACATTAAGAAGCTACAAAGCTTACTGGTGAGGGGTTGAAAGTGTAAGAATAGTGTCAACAGCTGAATTCCTTAAATGTGGATGGATAATTGCAGCTCTAGCAACAAAACCACCCATAGAATGACCAACCAATATCACGCTTTTTGGCAAGCTACCAGAGGTTGCAGCACCTTCTCTTTCTCGTGCATCACGGGATTGTTTGTACTGATCCAAGATCTGCAAGTATGGAGATATAAACCAATAGCTGAAATTCAAACATGCAAGCAAACAAACCTACACTATTGCGAACAAAAATGCTTCAAGCTTAAATGAGTTCAAGAAAATATGATAATAACCAGATAAAAGAAAACATTGTTAAGGGCATGCATAACTTGGGTATAACTTCATGAAAGTTCAATGAATTACTGAGAAGAAGCTAGAAGGTGAACGCCTAATTCAACACTATGGAAATGATAATAAAGGACCTGATGTAACTTAGAGACTTCAAATTAGGACTTAAAAGTTATTAAGAGAATTCCAGAAGCCAAACCAGTGAAATAATTAATTAAGTTGAGAGAGAAAAAGAAATGCATTTAAACCTTAAATAGCATGAGGCTGAAACCGAGCCTTTAGATAGAAAAATGCTCCAATCAATGGCATCCCTAATTTTGAAGGAAAAAATATTATTTTGTTTACCTCGAGGATAATTGCCACTTTAGCATTTTGATAACTTCTTTTTGAAAAAAGTGATCAATTAAAAATAATTTCTTCAGTACTAAATATTAAAAGATGTCCCCATTTACTAAAGAGTAAAGGATTATGCCATTTCACCTCAATAGGCATCATTTGATATGTCCACACATTTGAAGATAACAACGCATATATGATTAAAAACCAATACCCGGTGAATGGCATACACAACATATTCGGTATGTTCTTCAAGTATCCGACTATCCATAGCTGAATGTTCTCCTTCAAGATCCACAGCAAACCAGTCCAACCTGCTAGCATATTGGTTAGGTAATTCAAAGCCAGCCATACTCATATCTGCCCCTCCCTCTTCAGGAGTCAAGTAAGTCTCTTGATAAAAATTTTGTTCAACCGGACCTCCTTGATATGCCCTATCAGATTCTGCAGCTAAGGATCTCACCTATGAGGAGGACAACACAACCAATATGATAAATAAATATTAATAACAAAGTATATCAGAATATGTAACAAGCACCTCATTCCAAATATATGTCAGCAACAAAGGGAATGGTAGATGGGAAAAGGTTTTTTTTCACACATTTAAGATATCAATCAAATGCTGAGCATCTCAATCTCTTCACTTAAATTTGTATCTAAAACCTTCTATTTTGCTTCTCAAGCAAATGCAAAAAGTGTACGAGTTCTGTATTCAACATGCAATAGAAAGAAGCAAATTAAAATTGCCAAGTCAATATCCTCCATTGAGTAGTACTAGTTTTTAATGCATTTGCAATCTACAGAGTCTATATGTCGTTCTGGCAACAAAAATCTTCACAACTATGTATAAGCTTTGTATTTCTTGTGGTCCTTAGTGCACAAATTGAATGGCCAACACTCACCAGTTGGCTCAGTGGTTAACATGAATTATAACTGAAGTGAAACAATAACTTTAAAAAAAAAAATTGCCTGTTTGTAGCTGCCACCATTGCCAGGAATAAAAAGAACTGGAACCCCACTCAATTGCTTTAGATGCTCATTGAAATCGATCTTTTTCCATCCTTCATGATACAAATATAATCCATACTTGCCAGATGAACCACCATCATTTGTAGAAATGGGAATATAAGTAGGATACATATACGTCATTATGCAACCATTTGAAATGGGCTTTAACAATCCATACAAGGCAAGTAGACCAATCCACAAGGTTACCACAATAAGAACAGCCACCCTAATTTTAGCTCTGACACCTTGCATCTTGCAGATCAATCTTCTATTCTCCCAATTCACTTTGCATATCTTTTCTCGCAGCTCAAAATCTTCAAGAAAAGAAATAACAAATTATTAAATTAGGGTCTGAACTCAGCAAAGAACAGAAAAACAAAAAGAAATTCTCAATAACAAACAACCTCAAAAAGAAAAAGCATAATGGTTAAAATTACACGTAAAAAAAGGCCAAAAAACTTAGAGATACCAAAATTGAACTGTGTTTAGTTTGATAAGCATACTTATTGAAGATAATTTGATAGATTTTTACTTGAACGAACTCGATTTAGAAATAACGAGAGAGGAAATAAATGAGAATCCATATTAAGCAAGAAGATTGGAAATGTGATTTGGCAATCTAAGCTAAAATAGGAAAAATAAACGTGAGAGTCCACCTGAATAGGAGGAATCACCCGAAAGTCGCCTAAAATGGCAGTAAGATCGGAGTAGCAGAGACGAATCAGCTACACTGAGGTAGGTGTCTTAAAATATGTAGCAGTACAGGGAGAGTAGCCTGAGTAAGAAATGGAAATCAATGGGACTAACGGGGTCAGATGGGTGAGTTGGTGAGGACAATGGGCCGGAGCCGGAGCCGGAGGCTACACCTGTTTGGCGATGAACTTAGGAGCGAAGTCCACTGTCTCAAAATTAGTGGAATGAGCGTTCATAAATGAGGCTATGAACAGTTCAATAATCAAGTCCCAAAGCTCAATAAGTGCGATTTCTTTCAGACTACTTGTTGCTAAAACAGTCACAATATGAATGCTAACCAAAATTTTGGACATTTTTCAATATTTAACTTAGAGTAAATTATTAGATTTGCATATTAGTCCGTTTCTTTAAATTTGAAAATACATTATGAAATTTATCAGGATTGGTTTCAATAATTAAAATTTTTTTTATTTTTTTAATCAAAAATATTCTGATAGTAAATTAAAAAATACAAAAATATCTTTATATATATATATATTACAAATTTGATATTTTATTAAGGTAAAAAATACATTAAAAATTATAAATTTGACATTCTAGTATGAAATTGATGACATAAAATATTTTTTGATATCTTTAAAGACAAAAAAGAAAAGCAAATTGATATTTTATTTGTATATAACAGAAAAAATAAACGAAAGAATTTTGTAGTGTTCTAAATCAAACTCGAGATAATTCATAATATATATCTAAAAAATATAATGATCAACTAATATATTCAACAAAACATTGGAGGTCATAGTAATTTATCCATTGTTTTATATAAAAAGTCTAAAAATAAATAGTTAAAAAATATTATTTTTTTTATAATTTTTTTCTCACTAATTAATTAAAATGTGAGTATTGCATAGTGTTAAAAAAAAAAAAAAAAGTTATCTATAGCATTCTTCACAGCCACAAACAAGATCAGCACCAAACTTGATACTATTAACAGATTGAAATCAGTATTCATTATTAAACAGATTGAAAATGTCAAGAGTAAATACGGCTAAAAACCTTATATATATAACAAAATTAAATCAATATCAAACATACACACACAAATCTGAATTGTGTTACCTCTTTAAGAAATTCGATTTTTAAATTTAACCCAAAAAAAATAATTTTCATGATGTCTCAATATAAGTTCTTCTCAACAATATTTTTCATTATTGTTTTTATTATTCGTTAAATATATATATATATATATATATCACTATATTTAAACTAAAAGTAAAATTGATTTGACACAAATAAAATAAAAATTATATAAACTATCATAATTATAGTTTCATATTAATTTAATTTATAGTATTATAATATAGTTAATTATATAAAAATAAGACTTAGTTATTAAATAAATGATAATTAAAAAAATTTTTGTTGTGGAAATGGATTTTTTTTTCATATTTATATTTATATTTATATTTGATTATGAATTCAATATATTCAATTAAAGTCTCAAATTATGAAAAAGACTGTCACACTAGAAAGTGTGGCTAAATTTCTCTAATTATTCAAACTATTTCTTTTTTTCATTTTTTCTTCACTAAAACAGACCGGATCAATAGCCAATAATTTGCAGTTTAAACCGATCCGATTGATTGGTCTAGTTTGGTTTTAAAAACATTGGTTGATATATAAATATATGACATGAGGCACTTGTTATCAGCAGTGTGTATGTCCTACTATATTTACTATTTAATATTACAATAGATACATTAATATTTCACATTTATAATAAATAAAATATTCAAATTATTGATTAAATTATGAATGTATAAGTTATATTATAATATTAAATATATAACTCATTGATTATTCACATAAATTTTATTGCTAAGTTATTGATAATAATAAGATAAATATATTTGGCAAAAAATAATCTAAAAAATGTTCATAACTGGAAAAAGATAGTGAATTAAACATTTATTGAACTTCTAGATTATCACATGATTTATTTTGAGGAGAACTATCGTTCTTTATAATATAGTGATATCTGGATAAACTAGTAAATTCTAAAAGAGTTAAGAGTATCGAACAATAACGTCTGATAATAATTGCACAGATAATGTTTTACGTCAACAGTTATTATCTTGGTCATAATATATAAGTCTTTTATTATTCGAAATCTTTTAACTTAAGGTGTCAAGACTGTCATTTCATAGATGATTGTAGAAGTGTTCTTGTCTTGTATTGAGTTATTCACACTTAGTAATCCGGTTTGTAGTCACTACAGATACTCATGTAATGAAATATGAGATTATCAATAGTAGGAAAGAAAGAAAGAAAGGAAAAAGAAGAGGTAAGGATGAGAGAAGAATAGAGAAATTAGATTTTCTTTTGTTCTTAAAAGTAATAGATAAAGAGCATCAAAAGAAAAAGTTTCTGGCGATTATACATCTTTGATTAGCAAAGAAATTTCATCAAATACAATTACAAATTTTGGTTTTTTTTTCTTGATTTATATTTTCGGTGAACTCGATTATGAAATATTTGTCTTAACTTTTTATTTTTCAATTTTGTTCTAAAAATCATGAGATGATATTGACAAATGAATATTATCTATAAAAGTTACAAAATATGATTTATAAAAGTTATAGATAAATACTCAAAAATAACATGCAAAGTGTATTTGCATGCCATGTAAAATGTAATTGCATGTTTCGATTAAAATAAAATTTTTTGAAATTTCTACTTTTGACCGAAACATAATCTTACAGCTCCTTTTAATCCAAAATTGCTTCCAACAGCATTGATGTATATTTATTCTAATACAATATATAAATAAATGAATGTATATATATATATATATATATGTGTGTGTGTGTATTTCATTCTTAATTTTGCTACTGATGAAATACATATCACTAAAATTTATTTAATTGTAAAAGAGGAGCCTTCCAGAACGTTTCTTTTTTGTAATTTGATAGACCTTTCGAATTTACTCCTTCAAGTGCTAAAAGAGCATTGAGCTATAATTATTTATCAGGTAAAATTACTGTAACTCTAGTTGGTGTTTTTATTTTTAAAAATATATTATAAAGTTTTTTATGTTTGATTTAATATATCAAATAGTCATTCGGTTAATTTTTTTATTGAATATAAATAAAATGTCAAATTTTCTCTTTTTTTCTTAAAAAATAACAAAAATATCAAATAAATTTTAATATCATTAATTTATACTAAAATGTCAAATTTATCATTCTTTTTAATATTGTATTTTTTAAATTAACAAAATGTCAAATTGATAAAAAAAAAAATAAATAAGAGATTTTTGGTATTTTTTGGTTAACAGAAAATTATAGTTGACTAATATATATATATTTGCAAACCACCCTCACATAGTTGGAGTCAAATTAAAGACTTTCCTAGTTCAGGAGAAATCCCAAACCTTTGTTAGCGGATATTCCCTTGATGATTAATAAATCGGTTTTTACTACTAGAAGATCATCGAATGGTAACTCTTAAGAAAACAATGAAATAATTGAATATCAATAGACTTGGGCAGCATTTCTCTTCCAGATTTTCTTTCTACATCACTTGTTTGTAACCCCATAATCCCAACGACAGTTCGTTGCATAAACCACAATACCGAGATTTATATTTCCTGCTCATAGACTATGGCCCAAATAATTGGAATAAGTTTAGACTAGCCACCTGTTTATGTTTGAAGATATGGGCATACTTTTCATTGAAACAAAATCAATTAATCATTGTACATTGAGTTCATGCTTTCTGAAAAGTTAATACTTTTACTCACAGACCTGTGCCTTAGATATGCTGTGCAGCATTCATTAGCTTCTCCATTCATATATCTTACTTGCTGTCCTCCAGGATAAGCAAAATGTTGAATTCTGTATGCTACAATGGCACTTTTCTCCATTGCATGGCAAACCTTGAACTCCTGAAGAAGGTGAATCACGTAAAGGAATCCAATTAATGACTGATTCAATTTTTCAGCTCTTCAGTCATGACTTCCATCCATGGTTTGCATTTTTGGCTAACTGCTCAACCAAATCCAAGTAAGAGTAATCACAGATGGAAGTATCCATTGCTTTAGCCAGATGGTGCACGCGTAGCAATTCTTGGGGAGACAAGCACTGGTTCGTTACTTGTTGCCTTCATTGCAGCAATCTCCTCTAAACGTTTCCATGTGGCTTCACGCTTAGATTTCATCTCTTTTTCCCTTGTTTCATCTTCCTGAAACTTGAGAAGGCACTCCTCAAAGAGCTCTGGATCAATATCAGAGAAGATCTTGCGAACATTTAGTGTCAAGCTTTGAACTGCCTGATTCCAATGGTGTCTTGCATTTCTCTCTAAGGCAGGAAAGATGATTGGCAGTATGACTTTGCGATTATGTTTGATCAAAGTCTCAATGTGATCATTGTTCCATAAGAACAAAGCCCTCTCTGCCACCTGCAATAAAAAGAATCTTATTGTAGAAAGAGAAAGAAGTCAAACGAAACACGATGTTATACTGCTAGCGCTAAACAGAAATTTTTGAAGTCTACCGCATCCTTTGACACGATCCCACAGGCCGAACCAAAAACCCCAGGAGTTTTCCAAAGCAATTGTTCAATGTTTAAAAAAGAAGTATCTATTTGCTAATACTTCCCACTAAAAGTATAATAATGCTCAATGTTCAAAAACCTTTTTTTTTTTAATCTGATTACTACCGTGAAACATATCTTTAAACTTTAATAGGATCTTATGAAATAACTGAATTATGGCAAGAAATGATACGATATTTTGCTAGTTTAATAAACAAAGGCACACCAATCCAATAAGACCAACTGCAAATGAAGAAGCTTTATGATTTATTAGATCAGCAACTTCAAAAGACAAGGTAAAGAAAGAAAAAGGGAAAAAATCAAGCAGCTGCAACACATGGACATCCACAAAATTGCAAAGGAGCAGCAGAAGGAAAAAAAAAAGGATGAAAGCGGGAAGCATTTTGGTCATGTAATCAAGTGAAATCAAAACCAAAAAGAACGAAGAAATGCTTAGGAAATAAAAATTTACAAATCGTTCTCATCACATATTTTTTTCCAGAAAGAATGCAGATAACCAAGATGCCTTTCCAACCAGCAACTAGAACAGGTAAACCTCATCGCCTACTAAAATAATCAAATTTCTTTTGTACAAGTACTCTCTCAGAAATATGATTCTGCATACAAATCCATTTTTTCTGCTTGCCCTCAGTGCTCTCAATAACTATTAGTCTTCGCACACTGATTTTCCTCCAGGTTGCCGTTCAATGCATTCATCCGTTTTTAATTTTGTTCTACATTCTAGACATTCCTCTAATACCATCCACCTGCCTTGGCATTCTTACCTCCGCAAAAATAATTGCATTACATTTTTCTCTACTGCCCAACGGTAAGTTCCACAAACCTAAGCTCATAGTGTAACTGTATGCCATTTGAAAAACTTTACTATGACATAAGATATAAACCACAGTTTACAACAAACAAGAATCTAGGAAAACCTTTCTGATTGAATCACAAAGACACTGCCAAATGCCACCTCCCACCACTTGTCATCAACACTTCTTCTTTTCAGCTATGTGATCGAATGTAAATGTAGTAAATATATTAAAGAAAAGAATGTATAAAACCTGTCTTGCGTCAATGCATTATTCAGAACTCAAAAATGACCATTACAGTCACTATCTAAATTCTAGTCCCAATATAGAAGATTTTTCATGGGATCATCTTGATGTTATTCAAAAAACTCACCATACAAATCGTGGTTCAAAAATCCAAGCATTACTCTGAAAGCTTTCCCAGAACTTGCTCCATCATAATAGTGAACAACAAGCGCGGTCCTATATAATTCAAATCTCATTCATATTCCAAGGAAGGCTTGCTTCAAGTTGTTATGGTCATCATATTGACAATAGCAGGCTGTTGAATATAGGATATTCAAACTGACGAGATAATTCAAAAAGCTAAGATCTGTAAACCAACTTTCCAGATCAATCACCTACCTATAAATTGTAATTATAAAAAATTCAGCTTCCACATTCAAAAATTATTGATTTGTTCATTTCATTAAAGATTGTTCTGGCCTTTAATGACCCATATTCCTCACAGCAAAAATCTTAGTGGCTTGAGCAGCCATAATAGGAAAATAAAGCTATATACAAAACATTAAGCTCTCAAATTCATCGCTCCTATAACCTTCAATTACCATTATTTGTCTTTTATAGTTCGCACCTTGTTATAGCCACATGCAGTTGATTCACCATATCTGATTCTTTCGAATATATCCAATACCATTACTGCAACCCTACTTTACCTTGCTGATTAATCCACTTGCCTAACAAGTTGAGTCAAAGTGTCAAACACCCCAAATTCTTGCTCCCTCATCAGTCTTTCTCGGACTTTAAAAAGTTACCTCAATGCATTTTTTGAGCTTCAATCTAAAGAATGAGGAAGCTAAAAGGGGGAACCAAAGAGAGAAACTCCAACCTATTCTTGAAGCTTCAACATCAGCATCATACCAAAATGGCTGGAGATGATAAAAGATGCAACTGTAAGACAATCTGTTTCATGTCCAATCCTTTAGAGCAGAAGTCCAGAACTTGCTCAGATCTGATTCAGTGACATCCTATTGTTTCAATAGTTACAATCTGTAACTTACAAAACCCATATTGGAACATTTTAACAAGACATGTACCAAACAAAAACAAGCTAGACCTAGAAGAACAATAAAACCAGAGGAATGGAACAAAGAAATGATTCCTATCTTTTGAAATAAAATGCAAGAGTGAATTACAACGATGGTATCTCAACTATATAGATCGTAACAAATTAATACCTCAAAAATTATTTGTAATATAAAATTACCTCAACTTTTATTTTATAACTAAAATAATATTTGAAATACTGAATTATTACTATTTACATAGTTGAGATACCATCAATAAAATTCACCCTAAAATGCAAACTAAATGGTTAGCTATTTAATTTAAATAACTTTAGCTCCATAATTCGTTTTAGGTTTAATGTCTGCAGATGAGTATATATATATATATATGAAAACCTACCTGAAAATGTGAACTACTCAAGCATCGACCAATTTGGCGGAATAAAGGTACCATGCAGCGTTGAAACTCCCCAGGTTGTGTAGCTTCTAAAACTTCCTCCAGTTCACCTAAGAACATAACCTCTTTTGAACTATTTGTAATTGGCCAATACTTTAGCATCCCCCGGATAACAGTGTCAGCAAGCTTGCAGTCTTTCTCCACAAACTGTGTAATGCAATATGATAATTGCTGGTGGTACATGGGTAAGCATTGTGGTTTATGCAGTGGAATGAGTGCCCGGACAAGAAAAAGCTTGTGCTCCTCTTTCAAAGGAAGGGCAAACCCATTGATTATACTTCCTAGAATTTCTAACAATTCAGCAATCCCATTATGCTTCTCAGTTTCAAAGATAAAACGATAAAATATGTTATTAATTGCTTTCCTGATGAAAGGTCGATGCACCATGAATTTCCCATAGATACGGTGCAAGACTGTTTTCAAATACTCCCTCTCTCTGGGGTCCTCTGAATCAAAAAGATCCAATAATCTGAGAACAAAAGAGTGATCAATATATCTCTTAGCCAATTTTGCATCTGTCTCAGGTGATGCTACAAACCTTAGAAGAAATTCATACACAACTTGCAAATGCGGCCATGCAGGGTCCATCGATGGCTCATCCTCATCCAAATCAAAGGATTCTATACCTTTGTTCTCACATGGTGGAGAGGAAAGTGTTCTAAACAAATTTATGGAAACCATCTTAACAATTTCTTGCATCATAGTTTCTGAGAATTTCCCATTTGCAGAAGAAACATAATCCACAAGCTCCACCAAAGTTTGTCGCTTGATATCCTTCTCTTTTAAGTTCTTAGTAGGATCACCGAAGTCAAACACAATGCTACATAAGTTCAACTTTCTGATAAACAAGTTTGGCTTCTCAGAATTAGGAACATTTCTGAAACTAGGCAAAGCCTCAAAGGAAGAAGCAGTCTGACTCCCATTCAGCTTTGAATTTCCAGCTTGGGAAAGCTTATTGCCAAAATTTGATACTAAATTTGAAGTTGAATTAAACCCTTGTGAAGATGTAGCACTTGAGTTTGCATACCGGTTACTGGATAAACCACTGTTTCTTGAACTGGTGGAAGCATTTGATGAGGAAGTTGAGGTTCCCCCTCCTTCACGATTCTCAGACGACTTGGAGGGCTTCCTGGGGAGCCTATTGAGTATTTGTTTGATCATTACTTAAATAGCAGTGCAAAATCTCCTCTTCAGGCACTATAGAACTTATCCAAGCGAAACCCCTTCAATGCAAAAGCAGTAATAACCACAGCAAATAGACACAATCTGTTCAGATAATGCCAAGTGAAAGCACCGAAATTATTTCAAGCAAGGACTACTAATCCACCAATGTGATAATCCAACCAATATTGTCATTGCGATGGCAAACTAACATGCATTTTTTTAAAACATGCATTTTTTTTTTAATAACATTACAGTGATTTCATTTCAAAATCTAGTACAGAAACAAAACAAAACGTTAGCTGTTTCATCTCCAAAAATTAACGCTATCCCTTCATGCTTCTACACACAAAAAGGGAATTTAAAAAGCTGAAATCCTGGAATTAAAGGGAAAAAAGAATTCAGAAAATACTCAACAATTTTTCAGATTCAGATAATGTGATCCAGCTCCAGACAATCTGACTCCTCCATTCGGCTGAAAAGAGCAAGGGATAATGAATATTCACCTCTCCTCTCTCTCAGCTTATTGAAGAATGACAAATAATTTAACCGGATCATAGAGTTACAAGATCTGGGTATGATCTGGACAACCGAAACAAGCAAAAGTAGCCTACAAAAAGCAAAGAACTTGCTAAAAAAAACTGAAGACAGATTCAGCAACAAATGGAATAAAGTCGATGAGAACATTAATTAAAAAGAATGAAAAGGGAAAAAGAAAATAGAACAAAGAAACGATGGCAGTAATCATCCATACTTACTGATAAAAAGTTCGATTGCTAATTTCTCAGAGTTGGTGCAAGAAAGAGAAAGCGAGAACAGAATCAAATTAAAAGATTAAGAACGCAACAATCACTAATTGCTTGGAATTCTGTGCTGATAGCAGAATTTACTGTTCTGGGTTTGCTTCCTTTTCTCATTTTCCTTCTAAAGTTCCGTTCTTTTTTGTTTTTCTAAGACTTTCTCAAGAATTTCAACCTCAGTAGTTTTAGTTTGTCAGATTCCTTTCAGTTCTAATTTTCTCCAGATAAAGTTACAATACCATTTGACCAATATACCCTCCAATTCCCGTCCTATCTATGTTGAAAAAAAGAGAGGCAATTTTTCATAAATAAAAAAAAATTACAATTTTATGTTCTTTTAATATTTTTTCAATTTTACTAAAAATTATTTTCTACAATTATTATTAGCATCTCTTGTATATCTTGAGTATATCTTAATAATACTTTCGACATAAAATAGTCGTGAACAAAGGTTATAAATGTCCGGTGTATTTTGAACATATTTTGGGATACCTTCGGCTTAAAACAGTTGTGAACAAATTATATAAATTCCGGTATATCTTACGCATACTTTGATTATATTTTGGGAATACTTTCGACTTAAAACAGTTGTGAATAAAAGCTATAAAGTTCGGTATACCTTAGACATATCTTAGGTATATCCTGAGAATACCTTCGACATATGGATAACAATTTATAAAGTCCAGTATATCTTGGTCATACCTTGGGTATATTTCGGAAATATCTTTGACCTAAAACAGTTGTGAACAAAGGTTATAAAGTTCGGTATACCTTGGATATACCTTAGGTATATTTTAGGAATTTCTTGAGAATTCATTGGGAATACCTCGAGTATACATTGAGAATACTTCGGATATACCTTGTTGTATTGATGTGATGTTGATTTATAGTGCTTATTGCATGTGTTTGATGTCATTTTCCATTAGTTTTCTTTAGATTTAGTTTCTTTTGATTACGTTTTTGTTTGTGTAGGTAGTGACAAAAAAAAACAAGGAATTTTAGGATCGTTCGTGTTAAATTGAAGCTTAGGAAGGCTGGAAACAAGAAATGGAGAGTTGTAAGCATATTTCAGTTGAGCAACAGGCTGTACAGTTGTGCAACCTACATGGGACGTGCAGTTGTGGGACATCATACACTGTGCATGACCCATGCAGGTAGCACGACCCGTGCAAAGCAAGGTGAACGATTGGTTGTATAGGATGTGTGACCGTGCATTTTCTTCAAGCCTAATACTGTGCTCGACCCGTGCACGATCGTGAGCTGCAGTTCCTCATTTTTAATTGACTGCATGGATTATGTGGGCCCATGTTTTGCAACTCAATTCCTATTAGCTGAGACTTCTTTTTTATATGTAATTAGTAAATAATTAGGGACTAAAAAGGGAGTTTTGGAGAGATTTTATTTTTTGTAATTAACCTAAGTATAAAAAGGAATTTTTGGGAAAAATCAGCAGACAGACTTTGGAGGGGATGAATTGAATTCATTATCTGGTGATCAAAGGTGTGGCTGAAGAGAATTCAGAGGCCATTAGACCTGATTACAACAACCACACACGTTTAGCTTGGAGTTCCTTCCATTTGGGGACTAAAGCTTGGATCTTTGGAAGACGGTGACCAACTTTTCAAGGGAATTCCGGGTTTATACTTTTCAGGGAGTTTTTAATTCCTTATTTGTTGTATTTATGTTTAATTCAAGCATAGTTATGAACTTGATCATAGTAGTAGCCATACTTGGCTAATTCCTTTGTTAGGTGTTTGGTAGCTACTTAGGATGTAATAATTTCTCCTCTATTGAATAAAGTTAAATTCTTTCCATCTTCAATTGCTCTTAATTACTTTCATTTGAATGTATGAATAACCATCTTGTGTTTAAATTGGAAGGAATATCTTAGGGTTTTGTTATTAGACAAACAATCTATAACTTAACTTAAAAATTGATTTGGACATTAACTATATCATTAGTTTCGGTAGTTAATGATTATAGCGAGAGCTGATGGAAATAAACTTTATTGGGATTAATTGGATAAGGGGAAGGGATTATAGACTAGAGAAATTTGCCAAATGCCTAGTTTATCGCATTGATTGAATCATATTTGTTCTTGTTGTTCTCAAATATTTTATTATTTTCAATTTAGTTAATTAATTCTACAATCATCAAATTGTGGCTAGAGTGTTTAGGATCATAAAACTATGTTATTAGCAATTTAGGGTAACTTAGAGTTTAAGTCGAGTCATTCTTTATGAGATTGGCCTCGGGAGTGAACTTGTCATTCTAGATAGTTCATACGTTTGTAAGTATAAACTTTGTCACATCAAATTTTTGGCACCGTTGCCAGGAAACGATTGATTAAATTCTTAGTCATCCTTAATTGTTAATGTATTGGCATTTAGAGTAGTTGATGCATTTTAGTTTAGTTATTTATTTTTATCGTGCATTCATTATTTCCTTTTAGAAGCTGATTTTAGTTGTATGCCAAGTACTAATAAAAAGGCAAAGTCAGCTGAATCATCCATACACGGTAGATACGAGTTGCGATATAGAGCTCAAAGAAGAATTTTTTTATTGAAGAGAAAGAAGAACCATATTTTCATCAAGAGTTAATAACTAACGCAGAAGAAGAGCATAAACTTGAAGAGATGGCTGATCAAGTTACGGAATGAGACCTATCACTACTACAGAGATAAGTACCTATGAGGGCACTTGCCATGAAAGACTACACCAGACCGATTATAGGCAATACCACCTCGTGCATAGTGTTGGGAGAGGCAGCAAGAAACTATGAAATGAAAAGTATCCATTTAAATATGCTGCCATCTTTCTATGGGTCGCCTAATGAAGATCCTCTTTCATTTATAAGGGAGTTTTACAACACTATGAGCACTTTTCCTTTGAACTCTCTCTATGAGGACCAATTGGGAATATGTTATTTTCTATATACCTTGAAGGATATAGCAAAAGCATGGCTAATGACATTGCCCCCTAACTCTCTGAATTACTGGGATGAGGTGTACCATGAATTTATGAGCAAGTTTTACTCACACCAAAAAACAAAGGAGATTAGGACCGAGATACATAACTTTTATTAGAAAGATTCTGAAATGTTTCATGAAGCTTAGGATAGGTTTAAGATGTTATTACTACAGTGTCCCCATCACGGGTTTCCATTACCAATAGAAACCCAGGCATTTTATGATAGGTTGTCTCAATAATACCAGTGCATGGTAGACAATGTAGCTGGAGGTGCAATGGGAGAGAGAACGGCTGAAGAACTGTATGATATCTATGAAATGTTAGGAGCCAACTCTCAACAAAAATACATTAAAGGAAGAAAGACAATGGTCAATGAGGTTTCAAGTGGCACTAAATTGATGTCCCAAATAGCAGAGCTAACTAAATAAGTCTGAATGTTAGTCAATAAAAGAAATGCACCTACAAATGAGGTATGTGGCATTTGCTAAATATATGGTAATGGTGCTGACACTTGCCCTACTATGGATGCGTCTGTAGGTACAGATTTTGAGCAAGTCAATATGATGAACTCTTTCCAGCCTAAACTAATGAACAATCCATATTCACAGCCTACAATCCATGTTGGAGGAATCACCCTAATTTCTCATGGCAGATAAATGACCAACAAACCCAGGTGTAGAGAAATCAAAATGTGCAGTACCATAATCTCAACATTCAACAAGTGTTTCCTATGTCCAATCAAGCTGGACCTTCAAATTCACAAAGGAAACCAACTCAAGAGGAGACATTGTAGAGTTTTATAGGAACCACCCATGACAAAACCGATAGAATAAACAAGAGGGTGGATTCTATTGAAGCCTCTTTGAAGTGGTTAGAGATTCAGGTTCGATAGATTGCAGAGGTTGTACAAGAAAACAGGAAGGGAAAGTTACCTAGTCAACTAGAACAAGCTAAGGCAGTAACGATCCTTCGAAGCGGTAAAACATATGATAATATGGTTGAGGTAGCTAATGATGATGATAATTCTTTCTTTTCAAGGGATAAAACAGATATGATATCAAGAAAGAGCAGACAGAGAATGGGAAACATGAAGTTAGGTAAGAGGCGGAGGATCAAGAGCTATTAATTAATGAGAAAAATTCCTTTTCCGGACCTATGTTTCACAAAGCTAAGGAGCCATACAAGCCTCCAATCCCTTTCCCTAGCCTACTGAAGGAGAACAAAAAGGATAAGGAGTTTGCCGATATCTTTAAATGTTTTCTAAGGTAGAAATTAACTTACCTTTATTGGATGTGATCAGGAACATGCCCTCTTATGCAAAGTTCTCTAAGGAGTTAGCTTCAACAAATAGGAGATATGAGAGCAATGAAAAGGTGACAGTTATTGGGACGACGAGTGCCGTTTTGCAACAACTACTTCCTAAAATGAAAGATCCTAGAAGCTTCATTGTAGATATCACCATAGGAGAAAAAAAGGTAGCAAAAGCCATGCTCGACTTGGATGCAAGTATAAACCTTATGCCATACTTGATCTATACTAAATTGGGTTTGGGAGAGTTGAAACCTATTAGAGAAGTGCTCTTAAGGCAATCACCTTAAATGAAATGATATAGATCTTAAACTGATTAATGAAAGTCCATGATATGAAACATAGCATAAAGGAAATCATGATGGGATCATGATAATGAGATTCCTATCATGTGTAATTATGTTAGTATCTAAATTATCCCTAGTCATAGAACAATAAGATGGGACATTGTTGATCCGGATAGACTAGCATATGTTATACTTCTTAATTGGATCAAGTAGTAGATCTCATAAGCTATGAGCATGAGATGTTCAAAGTTAACATGTGGATGCTTGCTAAGAGTAGTCAAGTACATTG